>VXAL01001196.1:1295-29067 GCA_013399475.1 Chauna torquata | reverse complement strand
CCAACATTTAATAAGCGGTCTTTTTAGCTGATAGAGTCCTAAGTGATTTCCGTCCCCCCCCGCTACTTAAGGCCATTCTAGATACGCTCACTAAGTGGACCTAACAGTACTAGTATATTTTATGTTAGCAAGTCATGATAGAAAAGTGCTTGAAGTTCAGGGGGCATTTGTCTCCTTTCTCACAAATTCATTTAAGTACCAGTCTTGCCATAGCTTTAACTGGGGCAGACAACCATACAAATGACTTGAGATAAAATGAAAATAATGGACTGAGCTAGGTGCCGGGGGTGGTAGTTACACTGCATGCACATCAATAAGCATTGAGTGTTATTCTATGCTAATGTAAGCCTGATGGATCAGCTTTCGCTTTTAGCCTAGAGGACCATTAAGCACTAGAAGCTGGGTCAAACTGATATAGTAAGGCAGACGTACCCTAACAGTTGGCAACAGTAGTTAACAAGCAGTAATTTGCTATGTGTGAGACTAATATTGTTTAAAGTCTTCATGATCAGAGAAAGGGTAATACTTCTTTGTTTAATTTCCTTTTGCAACCTCAATTCATTTTGAGGAAAAAAAAAATGCAAAAATGAATAAAACATTGAGCAGTTATTGTGGAAATAGTTAATGTATTATTGTATGCCACAGAACATCAAAGCAATATATATAATTTTCAAAAAGTGTAAGGAAACTCTCATGGGATAATACTGAATAATTGAAATATATAATTTATTATTTTATTTCAAATTAAATACTATTCATTGCTCCTAAATTTATAGCCTTGAAAGTATTAAAAATGTAAATCCATTGTATAGGGACTACAAATCAAAATGGCTGAGTTACAGAAATATTCTGAAGATAAAATAGAAAAAATACCAGTATTTACACTGATGTGACTTTGAAGAGAATTTTGTCCTTGACATCAGAAGAAGACAAAGCATTACCTTTATTCTGTTTTGCTTATGCTTTGGTATTGTTGCCTCTGATGCAAATACTGTTTAAGCTTGTGGCCACGTTTAGCAAAACACGTCTAAATACATCTAAATTTAGAAGAGTTATTTGTTTTCCGTCTCTTCTTTACAACATTGTTTTATTCCCAGTTTTTATCAGATTTTGTAACGTGTGTAGAGCTGCTACGTGTACAGCTTTTGACAACCAAGATCCCATGGGCAGTGCTGACAAATATTAACAAAAATCAATGTAATGTGTTAAATAAGGTATATCACTTTTATGTTTCAGAGGCATACTGAGAAACTAGGCTGTAGTTGGTTTGGGCTTTGATCTTTTTGCTTTAGTGGTGTGCCCTTATGCACCCTCAGCTTAGCTTTGTTGGGGCTATTCACGACCACTGTTTGTGGTGCATGTTGTGTTCAGTTTATCATCTGTTGGGAAAACTTTTCCTCCTTGCTAGTACAGCATGGCTTGGTGGGGAAGGATGGAGAAGTGGTCCATTATAGTAGCGCCCTTTGTAAATTTGGAAGACTTATGTTGCTTGTCAGGAATGAGGGATCCCTTTCACACAAGAGTTACTGTGATAGTGCCTAGGCCACTGGATAACTCAAATGATGACTAAAGAAAAGTGTGGGCTGAAGATAGGGGAATTTTACATATATCTGAATAAGAAGACATGGTTCCAGAGTCTCTGGCCTTCATATCCTCTTCACATTATCTGTATAATGCAGAAGTAACAGCTGTGCTTCATGTCTGTAGATCTAGAAATAAAAATTTCTTTATTTCAGTCATCAATTATAATTCTCACATTTCCTGTAACAGATCATTTAAGGTTTAGTGACTTAAACAGTGTGTAAACAAGGATAACTTGTTTTTCTTTTCACTGTCTTGAGAACTACTTCTGTTGCTTTTTTTGAAGCTTGCAAAGGAAAAAGGTTAGCTGTAAGTGTCTTGCTTAAAATGCACTTTGGATTGTGAGCCTTTTCTTTAGCATTTTTTTCTAGCTTTTACATAGTATGACAAAGTTGAACAGTTTTTTTTACTTCATGATGCTTATGTGTCTGTGAATTAAACTTGTGTGAAATTCAGCACAAATTGGAGAGAGAGGCTTAAAACAGCAATGCTTCTTTTACCTCAGGCAATTGTTGTGTGTTTTGTTGTTGTTGTTTTTTGTTTGTTTGTTTGTTTGTTTTGGTCTTTCAGTGCCTGGCTAGCCTTGATGTTTTATGTAGAGGCATTCTTAGAAGTTTGCTTGGTATAACATATTCTTATTGATAGAAATGTTTACTTTACTGAGAATGAAAATGGGAATATATAATTTAGCTTCCACTTAATTATCAGAATATTTGTTTAGAAAAAAAAAAAAGAGTTGTAAGAGGCATCTCAATTCACAGAACAGAGAATATAAAAGGACAGTTAAGTATTTTTATTTTGTTTTTCAGGCATTGATGAAAGAAATGCTATACTGAGATAGGTGTCCATTAATTGCTGATGACTTCTTGTAGCGGGGTTGGTTTATTAATCTCATGTAAGTTTATTATGTTGGTTTATTAATCTGTATGTAAGAAGATGAGAGTAACACATCACAGAATGGGAGTAGAAGTCCAGAAATTAGATATTTTGACGAACTCTAAAGAAAAAGAAAAAAGCTTATAATCTTCTATTTCTAGGGTACTAAAAAAGGGGAAAGAATAACATATATTTCAGAATTGGGCAGCCTGTCTGTGATATTGTGGGATCTGATTTTGCAAAGGATCTAATCTATTGTTAGTGGAAAAAAAATCAATAAATTTAAGATAAAATATAGAGGATGAAAATGAAAGAAATATGCATAAGGAAATGATAGGTATAACAGTTAGGGACTTTTGCATTATCTGAAGTGTCACAGCAGCAACAGTTTCATAAAATATTGCATATCCATTTAACTAAAGGCAAGATCAGACCTCAGTATTTCTCATTCAAATTGGCATTAGAAGAAAGCACATGGACATAGCTGGTCTTGAGTAGGTTTCTGTGAGATTTCAGTGGAAGGCAGAAATGTACATTATTGGCTTTGTCTCTTTTCTGACTAAAGTGGCTTGGCAAACATGTTAATCTCTGAAGAAGCCTATAGCAAAAAGGGAGAAGACCTGAGAGTGTTCAGCATCTCATGAGAATTGTTGGCAGAAACTTCAAAAGCTCCTTTATGCACTCAGGCTATTCTTCTACTTCCTGACGTGGTCCCTGATGGATGGGATTGGTCCCCCAAAAGGATGACTTGTCCCTTTTTGGCACAGGTCAGCTATCTGGACAGTAGTTAGCAAAATTAGCATGGTAGTAATACAGCATCGTCTACTCTAGAAGACAAAAATTTAGAACCTGAATTTGCTGTCCGCAACATCGAAGACAGTTTGGAGAACTACCTACATAGCCTGCTGTCTTATGTAACCACCAAGACCATAGCCGTGTTTTAGAATTGATGGACTTGAAGGGTAAGAAAGGAAACATCACAGGAAGCAAAGGGACTGGAAGCCTGCCATCTCTTCATTTAGGAAGGTCCTAAACGTTTTCTCTAATTGAAAATTAAGAAAGTAGTTCCTCTGAACAAAGATGCTTTTCCTGACTCAAATCTGATCTGTGAAGTCATACTCGCATTTTATTCCTGAGTAAGGAATCAATTTAAAAAGAATTTAAATCTGACCCTTTGTGGAATAGGACTATGAAACACCTGCTATGAAGAGAGATGCAGGCTTTCTAAAGGGGAAATGATACCAGGTGACCTAAACCAGCCAATGATATAAACTTGAGCAGGGGACAACTTGACTAAGAAAAGGGCTGAGATACTACAGGTGACAAAGCTTATTAAGATTATATGTACTGATGAGGAATTCCAGGCCTATACCTAACTTGTCATTCCAATATAAATTGGTGACTGAGTGAATTGACTCTGGGTCAGATCTCTCATTCATTATCATGACCTGTTGTCTTGGTGATTGGCTGGGAACAGACCTGAAGGCGACTAAGACTTCTAGGAGTGACACAGAACTTTGGAAATTGCATCCTGAATGGGTGGAAAGGAAAAGAAAGTGAGAATGTTTGGGATATTGCTTTGGAAGAAGAAAGTTTAAAGAATAGGTAGAGCTTNGTTTTAATGAAAATGAGGATGGTTTTGGGAGGAGTAAAGGTTTTCATCTGGGACCTGTGGTTACTTACAGGTTAAAAAGTAGGCTAAGATTTTCACTTTAGTTTCTGTTTGAATAACCAGAAGAAGAAAACAAAACAATAACCAAAACAAAGAAAAAAAGCAAAAGAATTTAGATAATTTGTAGTCTGTATAGAAGTCATAAAACTGGCTACTACGAATTGAGATGGGGGAAATATATTAATTGAGACTTGTGAATTGTTACATAGAAATGTTACACCATAATACCAATAATTTCATTTAACAAGAATTTGGAATATTTTACTAAAAATTTGGAAAACTAGTTGCTATTTCTGTTTAGGAGAGTGTGTTTGTGAAGAGGAGGACAAGATAAATATAAATAATGGAATGTAGTTGACATTTAAAATGGGATTTAACAAAAATTGTGCAAGTTTACAGTTCATTATATTTTTATGAAAAATTCTCTTAAGATATTTAAAATGTTTTCTTTTTAAAGTAGGACTGTAGTTCTGCAGTGCCTGTGTAGATATTGTAATGTAATACTCCACCTTCAAGGAAAATTATAGTTTCTAAACTGTTTATACCAAGTGTGTTTGAAATGATGACACTGTAAGATTCTAGAAGTATATTGCTATACAATGGAAGTACGGGATTTTAATCATTCTCTGAAGATCAAGTATTTTGAAAATTGAAACAGTACGTATTATGGTCAATGTGTTTTTTATGTACCTACTCTGAAGTCAGTTGAAGGGACGTGTGTATAACATTAACAATGTGTATTTTCAGCTCATTTATTGCTTTCAAAATTTTGTGTCATACATTAGTAGATGTAGTTTACTTTTAATGTGCTTTCTGTAAAGTCCTTGTGTTAAGAAAATGGAGAGATTAGAGGAAATAATTGGCTTTGCATATTGTATTTTTTTTTTGTCCCTTTGAAGATACAGGGCTTCATAATCACATCAAAGTATTAGTGATGACCTATTCTTGTAAAGTAAGTCAAGTAATCATATCCACATTATTTAATTACATGATTTCAATAGAAAAATAAGAGACTACAGTGGCAATGGGAAATGTATAACAGGAAGGGAAATACAATAGCTTTCTGTTTCTTGAAGACTGGTTTCAAATCAAGTTCAATCAGGAAAAAAAAAAAGCAAAACACTTCAAGTACCAGGTTGACAGGATTTTTGGACATACACAGAACTGTTAAGTAGTTTGGCAGAATTGTTAACCATGATTTGAAAAGGACCAGATTTGGCCTGCCTGGACTATAAAAATGACACAGACAAGATTTTGAGAGTGAGATTATTCAGACTGCACTGAAGATAATTGGTAGTTCATACCCCTGAAATATGATAACTCACTTAAGGAAATAGAAATCATATTTTAGGTTATAATGTTCTTGATGTATCCTGTTAATGAATGCTTAAGCTCCAGGTCCCCCATGCTTTGAGCTACGCATGATTAGCGGTATGCAAGCTACTTTAAAATACAGAACATTACCTACACAAACACTTATTTTTCTGGGCATGAGCAGACAGCCATGCTTTTGCAGCTTCCCCAACTTCACTGATAGGTACCAAGGCAAATCAAGTTTGGGATCCTTTGGTTTTGATAGTAATCTCTCCAGAGTGCCATCTCTCTACGTGTCCTCCCACCCCAGCTTGTGTAGCAGCAATAAGAACAATCATGTAATTACTTACCTACTTACTCTACTAGCGTAAGTTGTAGGCAGATGGTGAACGGCAAGCTGGAGATGATTATATAGTAAACACACTGATCTCTATAAGAAACATCCATGGGAAAACATATAGGACAGGTATGAAGAGGATTTAGAAGATCAAAACAACCAGAGAAAGAAAAAAGACTGAATGTGATTGGGTGACTTAATATGGGGTTATCAGAAGTAGGAACACTTCCTACATAGTTAAGTATAGCCATCTGTTTTTTAAAAGCAAAGAAATTTCCTAGTCCACATATGATTCTAAAAAGGTGTTTCAAATCAGTAGGAATACCTGTTTTTAAAGGCTTGTGAGATTCTTCTTACAAAACACTTGTTTTTGATTGAGTAGTATCTGGAATGGGTTTTTGGTCTCCAAAATTAGAGAGACATCAAGATGACAGGACCAAACCATGAGTTACTTCAGTAATGTAATATTTTAAAGCAATCTCCATTCCTAAAACACAGACAAATAGGGGCTTTTGTAAAATTATGGGTATTACAGAAAAACCTTGATTTGTTTGCTAGATTTCTCTGCTCTGCCTAAATAGGTAGCAGGTTGGGGAACAGATTTCCTTTCCTGTGAAAGTTAAATTCAAAACCAGAGTTTTCAACTTGTTTATTTTCCAGCCTGGAAAGGAATTAATCTAATAAGGATAATAATAAAACTGTGTAAGAGAGGAGAGAACATGAGGCTGCGGCATCCCAGTCTTTCTCTTTCATTTTTTTGTTTTTGACCAAGTGAGTTAGGTGTTTTTGTATTTCTTTGGGGTATGTGTGCTTTGATGTTTCATCTTCAACAGAGGTGAAGGTAGTGATTTCATGATGATGGTCGAGGAGAGGAGAGGAGAGTAGTATCTCCTCTTTCAGTGGTAGCGTTTGTACCAGCTGCGTGCAGAACTGCCCACTGCCGTACTGCCCCATTTGCTTGCCATGTGCTCCTGTCCTCTGTCTTGTCTTGGGTAAAACAGCTATGTCTGTGGAGTTAATCAGTATATTAATCTAAGGGAAAAATAATTCTTGTTTTGTGGATTAGCCTTCCATTGATCTTGCTCTACAACCCAGTACCAACAAATCCAGTGCAAGAATGGCATAGAATCATAGAATCATTTAGGTTGGAAAAGACCTCTGAGATCTTCTAGTCCAACTGTTAACCTAGCACTGCCAAGTCTACCACTAAACCATGTCCCTAAGCACCACACCTACATGTCTTCTGAAGACCTCCAGGGATGGTGACTCAACCACTTCCCTGGGCAGCCTGCTCCAATGCTTCACAACCCTTTAAGCGAAGAAATTTTTCCTAATATCCAACCTAAACATCTCCTGGCATAACTTGAGGACATTTCCTCTTGTCTTATTGCTCGCTGGTTGGGAGAAGAGATCGACCCCCACCTCGCTACAGCCTCCTTTAAGGTNCCACACTATTGCTGATACAAGCCAGGATGCTGTTGGCCTTCTTGGCCACCTGAGCACACTGCTGGCTTATATTCAGGCGGCTATCAACCAGTACCCCCAGGTCCCTCTCTGCCAGGCAGCTTTCCAGCCACTCTTCCCCCAGCCTGCACCACTGCATGGGGTTGTTGTGCCCCAAGTGCAGGACCCGGCACTTAGCCTCGTTGAACCTCATGCAGTTGGCCTTGGCCCACCGACCCAGCCTATCCAGATCCCTCTGTAGAGCCTTCCTACCCTCGAGCAGATCAGCACTCCCACCCAACTTGGTGTTGTCTGCAATCTTACTGAGGGCGCACACTATCCCCTTGTCCAGATCATTGATGTCACAAGAAGTTGAAGAGAACTGGCCCCAGTACTGATCCCTGGGGGACACCACCAGTGACCGGCCTCCAACTGGATTCAACTCGATTCACCATGACTCTTTGGGCCCGGCCATCCAGCCAGTTTTTAATCCAACGAAGCATACGCCCATCCAAGCCGTGAGCAGCCAGTTTCTCCAGGAGAATGCTGTGGGAAACAGTGTCCAAAGCCTTACTAAAGTCTAGGTAGATGACATCCACGGCCTTCCCCTCATCCACTGAGTGTGTCACCTTGTCATAGGAGGAGATGAGGTTAGTCAGGCAGGACCTGCCTTTCATAAACTCATGCTGACTGATTGCCTGGTTGTCCTGTATGTGCCATGTGATGGCACTCAAGATGATCTGCTCCACAACCTTCCCTGGCACCGAAGTCAGGCTGACAGGCTTGTAGTTCTGTAGGTCCTCCTTCCAGCCCGTCTTGTAGAGCAGCATCACATTTGCTAGCTGCCAGTCACCTGGGACCTCCCCTGATAGCCAGGACTGCTGATGGAAAGTGGCTTGGTGCGCATTTCTGCCAGCTTCCTCAGTACCATTGGGTGGATCCCATGTGGTCCCATAGACTTGTGTACATCTAAGTGGTGTAGCAGGTCACTAACCATTTCTTCTTGGATTACGAGGGCTTCATTCTGCTCCCTGTCCTTATCTACCAGCTCAAGGGGCTGGGAATGTATTGTTGGGACCAGGAATGAGGAGGGGAAGATGTGGAGAGAGGCCTCGTCTTTGGGCAGTGAACCAGTTAGACTGGATTACATGCCACATAAAATTGCATGGCAAAATAGTTTATATCTCTGAAAATCGAAGGCCTACTTAAGACAGCAGACCCAGGTTCATATACACTCTGGCTCAGGTAGAGAAAAGACTCAAAGCTGGTGAGATTTGATAGTACAGCTAAGCTGATCTGATGTCTTAGCTGCACCCAGCGGAGCTTCTGCACTCCTTTTCCCCTCCCTTCCTGACTGCGTTTTCACCACTTCCCATGTGTAGTCACTGTTCTGACTCCACACTGAACTATACCAGAGCAGAATAGGGTAAGGTTGGGGGGGGACGACTGTTTGTTTGTTTGTAGGTCCAGTGTTGTAAACCTAGTCAGAATCGGTCATGGCATGCCTTTGGGTTGTGTTTTCTTCCAAAGTGGGGGGGGGGAGTGTCATTTTGTCAGCCTGTAAAGGAACTGAATTGTGCTTTATTGCACTAAAGCAGTTGCTTTTATTAATTAATTAAAAAAAAAAAAAGGAAAACAAGATGGAAGGATAGCTTTCCCCCCACAACTAGAAAGGCTGAGTATTTCTAACAGCACTCCCAGATTTTCAAGGATTGGTGAATAGCCGAGTATATGCTCATGTCTGCCTCTTTACAATATTTCCTTTTCCTTATAGCTCTGTCATCATTAAGACCTGGAGGGGATATGTAGAGAACAAGTTGTGCTATTGTTTGTGTCTAATCAAAGAGATAGTGGTGTCTTAAGAATGCCTCTCAGATATCTTTTCATGTTTCTTTCCTGCTTTTGTAGTTTCTTTTAGGTACTGAGTGTTCTGAATAGCGTTTTTTTCTATATAAAACCTCAATAAATACGTCTATACTTGCAAACCTCTGACTTTAATAATGTCCCTGTTTTAAAACCATGCGCTTATATTATGCTCTTTTTAATTTACTCTAATCCAAGTGCCAGCAGAGTGGTATATGGTGTTCAGTGTCTGCGTAGCTTTAATCTCCTAGTTAACGCTATTCCTCTGGGAGAACTGTGCCCAGTATTTTATTTATTTTTATAATGTGTGCTACTTGACAGAGTGAATCTCTGTTACGTCAGTCTGTCTGCTGTGATGTTACTTTACCTAAGCTTCTAAATACATTAAATATGATTCGAATTTGCCCTTGTGCATTAGCATCTTTCCTTTACCCATGCTGGTCTCTCAGATATTAAAGAATAATGCATTTATATATTTAAATATAATTATGATCCCTATGATTAAATGTAGAGGGTGGACAGCTCTGTAAAATTAGTTGTTTCTAGTCTTTCTACTTAATGAGTAAGAAAACGTACTTTTGTCTTCTCGATTAGTCAACAGCACTATGCTCTTTCCATACATTTACATGCTTTTTAATTGTCAGATATATTGATTTGAGAAATCTCAACAGCAAACGTTATTGTTTTTCCATATGTGTGTGTTTGTGCATACATTACTAAGTCTGATATTCCTTGGGACTTTCAAGATGAATACATTTTAATGTTTTTCTTCTTCTTTGTAAGGCTATTCTAATATAACACTGGTGTGTTTGGTGAAGCTATTGCCTACAGAGAACCAATCTTATCCTACTTAGAAGTTGCTTCTTTTTATTTGAACTTATGCTTTGGAAGGAAATTTGTTCTGCTGTGGGCTTGCTAATACATCACAGCAGATAACATTGTGTGAACAAAAAGGAGATTTTTGTTTTTCTGCAAAATTGCATTTATTGAACTGAATTAAGAGAGTTCAGGGTCTTGCAACTTCCTATCCCAAATCACCTGGCTAGTACTTTGGCTGCAGGCAGAAGTTGGAGTTCGTTTTATGAAACATGAAAAAGCTTTTAAACTAATGACTTTGAGGGAAAACATCAGCAAAAGTGGGGACACCTGCTGTTAATAAAAGTGCCTGCACGTTCATCAGACTTACATCCCCAGTAGAGGGAACCGTTGAGTAAAATCGTGGCCGCTATGGCAGAGATCCTATAGGTGGCAGCAGTCACTGCAGTTTAGGAGGTTAACAATGGAATGATTTATAGGTACGAGAATAAAGATGTCATAGCTAAGCTAATGGGATCTTTATACGGAAAAGTGCTCTTCTTTGAAATATGATAAATGAGAGGAATGCCCATTAATTTTTAGTTTGCTGTTAAGGTTTAAGTATTTTTTTGTCTAAAAATTATATTTTTAATATTGTTCATAGGCAGGCTTTAAGGGAGCCAGAATTTTAGTGACATGCTGTGAAATACCCTTCTTTGAATGGCCAAAGGGAAAGACCTGATGGTAATTTAAAAAAATAAAATAAAATTAACTCTTGTTAATTCTGCTGCTGGGATTTACAAATTCTGTGCTAATGGTGCAAATTAAATAATGTTGCTTTACTTTTGAGAAGCTTGGCTGAACACAGGTTGTCTTTCTAAACTAAATTCATACTTGGTGCAATCTTTAGTAATGCTGTTGTTATACTTCAAAGTCTCTGCCTGAAGAAGCCGCAGAACTGAGGTAGAATATTTAGTGACTCGTTTTTGCTCTGTAGAGTGAAGGAGAGAAGCTTGCCATTTGAACTTCATAAACATAACAGCTTAGTTAAATTATGCCAAATGAATTAATATGTGCTGCTTGTAAGTATACTTTATTGTGTATGCCATTGGGCATATAGCTATGTTGTTTTGATTTTTAACCTGAAAAAAAAAAACAACAACCTTTATAAATGACAGGTGAATTCAGTTTGATCTCTTTTCTTCAGAAGAAATACCAGAGCAAAGATATGTCATGCCCTGCTGCTGAAAAACTAGTTTTTTTTTCCTTTATGTTTTTACCATGGTAGATATTTTTACCCAGCAATTTTTTCAAATTGTGTTGAAAATCATTGAAGCTCATCTCTTACTTGTTTTAAGAAGAAAAGAGTACAATCACCTTGCCCATTGAATCATTTCAAATAAAGTGGTATGAAGTGGGCTTTCTAATATGACAATGAAACAATAAATAAAAACTGTTTACTCCTGTATCAGTGTAGATCTTTCTTTTCCGGATGAATGCGTTATTGTACCCTCCTACATATATAAATACATTCTCCTTAGATGGAACATTTGCCTAGTTAGCATTTTTCACTGTTAAATCCTTCACCTGTTCTTCAGGACATACCTTTCATGTAGGTGCCATATAAAGCTGGAAACTTCTGCATAATAGTAGTTTGTGCTATATCACTGGAAGATAAAATTTCAAAGACGCATATCATTAAGTCCCTTTTACAGGTAGGAAAGTAAAAATAAATCTCTTTTGCTCTGTTTAACAGTCTTACTGTGCTTTAATGGATGCTTACAATGTAATAAAATTAACAGCTTAAAATGTAACTGTGCAGATTTTGGATTTTGTTTGGATGTGTCTGATAGTCCTATGTTAAGTCTATAGAAAATAATATTTTAATTTTTTTTAGTCTTTGGAAAAAAAGTGTATTTTTAATAGGGAAGTACTGCGTATTACTATATGCACTGGGACTCTCAGCTGGTGTGTTTCTAAATCACAAGTGAGATAATAAATGATTTAATACGGCCTTTGAAGCTCAACTGTTTTCAGTGAACTGTCTAAATAGTATCATTCATCAATCAGGGGCAGAATTAATATATTGCTTTTAAATAGTCCTTAAAACCTCTGAAAAATGTTTTACGGAATGAGACAGCACAAAAGCAATTTATTAGTCAAATCTTGTTTGACATATTTGTGGCAGTAGCTCTGTTTGGCATACTTCTGTGGGCCTGCTGCATGAATCAGGTGAGCAGGATCAGGACCTCTCCTTGGTTTTTGTCTTCTTACAAGCTGTAGCTGTATATACGTAGTATTCCTCTCTTACTGATAGACAAAAGAAAAATACATTTTTAAGTGTTTGAAATTGTGAATAAAACTTTCTAGATACTCAAAACACTAATTAATTGCTGCACAGCTTTTCTTCCATATTGACAGTGAATATAACTGACGATATTTTAGTGTTATTTTCTTAACTCTCATTGATTATTTTCTTAATTCTTCTTCATGTTGTCAATTGTTCATTGCTAAATATTATTCAGTAATTACCCAAGTAAGCAACATTATGTTAATAACAAATTGATTCAGAATTTTCACAAAAATCTGATACATTTTCCTTTTAATTCTTCACTGTAATCAGTGACAGGAAACAAAACAGTTGTTGCTGTGTGCTTTGTTCTTTATGTGAATGTCAATCACTTGCTTCTCTGCACCTAGGAGAGTTTTAGCTTTGAGAACTGTAGCATATGACTTGAATTCTGTAGAGCATTAAAAACATTTCTGAGAGGTGATGAACACTCAGCTTAAGTCAGTGTAAGTAAGTAATTTGGCAAGTAGAAGCAGATCATTAGATCAAAGCATATAAGCTAAGGCTTATATGTCTACACGGTAGTGGTTTAGTTCAGGGATTTAACCTCAAACTAGTGTTAGTTTGAACCACTGGATGAAATGCCCCTGCCATAGATGTGATTTGAAATTGTTCAAGGGAACAGTCATTGGGTTGGACCCCTATGTCCCTGTACTGTATGTTTGACGCGCACGTAGCGTGGAGCTTCCAACTGAGTGTCCTCTGAAAAGTAGAGACACCAAAACTCCTCCATGAAGTGGGCACAAATGCGCTAAGTGAGGACAGTTGGGAGGTTCACTTCACTTCAAACCAGGGCACTTACATAGGTGCAGACTCAGAATTCCCATTGATTGCAGTGCTGCAGAGGACTGAAAGACTTGGTACTTTGGGAAATATTGGAGGGAAAGGATTGTTACCTATCCTAAATGGTTGTGAAAAATAAAAATGTATTTTGGGGAAAAAAAAAAACAGATTTTTAGCATTAATTTTGAATTTAACAGGTAAATTTCTGAAAACTTAATATTTTTGTACCGAGTGTCATTGCAGGGATGTTCCAGAATTAAGTTTAGGCACCTATATATTTGATATATTTTAAATATATAAATCCAGGGAAGGCTCAGGGCACTTTGCAAGAATGTGTAAAGTACTATTTGGAATATCACTGTAAGTTCATTTAGCAATTTTTCACTGCTTCTATTGTATTTTCATAAAGTCTCTTCCTCCCTGTCCCCCTTTTTGGTTTAACCATCAACATTTTTCATGGATGTTTCATGCATCCCTAGTCGTTGTCTTTGACTATCTTCATATACAAAGGATACTTTTATTGCAAGAAAGCTGAGATATTATTATCTTGCATAGAATGCTGGTGGTAATAAAAAGCTGGACAAGGTCATCAGCGAAAGGATATGAGTTTAGTTTCTCTGAAGCATGCTCCAGTAACTGCAGCGTGTTTCCAACAGTAAGACAGTTCTCTTGTATTAGTGCTTCCACAGTGAAAGAGTCGCTTCTTCCTGTCCTCATCTGGCTTCTTCTATTTTGTCACCCACAGGGGATGTCTCCTGAATGATCTTTTCTTTCAGTTCTGCTCATAAGGAATTAGCTTAATGGAACTAAGGAATAAAATTGGAGCGTTCATTTATTTGGAAGAATGTATTTCATTATAAAATACATGTTTTTATGCCTCTTTTTCTCTACTTGTGTAGTTAATGCTGTATACCCATTAATGCCTGCAATGCAGACACTGTCTGCATGTTTATGTCGACAGTGGCTACTATAAAAACATAAGAACCTGTTGTGGTTTAGCTCCAGCAGGCAGCTGAGTGCCACACAGCCACTCGCTCACTCTCCCCAGGTGGGATGGGGAGAGAATCAGAAAGGTAAAAGCCCAAGAACTCATGGGTTGAGATAAAGAGAGTTTACCAGGTAAAGCAAAAGCCACGCATGCAAGCAAAGCAAAACAAGGAATTCATTCGCTGCTTCCCACGGGCAGGCAGGTGTTCAGCCACTGCCAGGAAAGCAGGGCTCATCACGCATAACGGTTTCTTGGGAAGACAAACGCCATCACTCCAAATGTCCCCCCTTCCTCCTGCTTTACCCCAGCTTTTATTGTTCAGCATGACCCCACATGGTATGGGACGTCCCTTTGGTCAGTCTGGATCACCTGCCCTGGCTGTGTCCCCTCCCAGCTCCTTGTGCACCCCCAGCCTCCTCGCTGGCAGGGCAGCACAAGAAGCAAAAAAGTCCTTGGCTCTATGTAAACGCTGCTCTGCAACAACCAAAAACATCGCCACTATTTTCATCAAAAATCCAAAACACGGCATTGTGTGAGCCTCTGTGAAGAAAATTAATTCTATCCCAGCCAAAACCATGACAGAACCTCTGTACTGTATTGGGTTTCAGGTCTGAAACAATCTCCTTTTCTAGAGAGGTTATTGGTGACGCTCCCGGAAAGAATATAAAAGACAAAAGGTATGGAGTGCTTATTCCTATGAGGCATTCCCCTGGCTTGTGTAAATCCGTGGTTTAGGAACATCTTCAGGCAAAGATGGTGTCTATATTATTGTTTTTAATAGCTTTTGTAAAGTATCTTTCTTCCGTGAATTGTCTGAACTCTTTCTGGTTTTATTTACGCATCCTGAGGCAGGGAGTTCCTTATTTTAAACATGAGTTAAGTAAAAGTGTAATTTTTGTTTGGTTTACATTGCTGCTGTGTAAGTATGTTCCCAAAACACAGATTAATAACATTATGATAAAAATAAAACTAAATTCTATAGATTAAGATAATATTCAAGTGACATCCCTACAAAGAAGTATCACACTTGTGTACACCTTACTCAAATGAGAAATTCTTCCAATCGCAAGTATTTATTTCTGACTGCGCTGAGACAGCATGTATGACCACAGAAAGAAACATTAAATTTCCCAAGAGTATTGTGTTTCTTCAGTCCTGTAAATTGCAATTACTGGGGCACAGCAGCAGCATCCCCCAGAACTCAGCGCTTATTATCATCTCTTTGTACCACGGACAGATCCCAGGATGGTTGGGGATCTACCTTTCAGAATTCCAGTAAATGCTCTTCTGCTTTACTCTTTCCTTTTCTTTTTCCTCTTGCAGCGCAGCAGGTTCTGAAAGGAGTATTTCTTAGGGTGCATCCAAAACTGACATTGGTTAAGGCTAATAATTCAGGAATGCCCTAAAATAAATATAATGGTAAATATTGTGTGCGTTTTTATTCAGTTTAGGACCTATACATGTGATTCAGATCTATTTCTTATTTTGTAAACAATACTCTATTTTGCATTCTGATAATATATTGTTATACTTAGTTCCACAGATTTCTTTTTCATTTTAAGACATTACTGTTGTTTTTTCATTTTTCATTTTTTTATTTTATTTTTTTCAAATAAAAATTGCCCAAACATCTGCATTACTGATTGCTTTATGTGCATCAGTTCTAATTTTTTATTTTTTATTTTTTTTTAACCTTTCTAGACATAGTTGAAATGTTTGAATGCCTCTGGCTCAGAACATGCTTGTTTTCTGTTAGAATTTTCATTGCCCTTGTGGAGCTCTCCTATCAGTGGCGTGAGTTACTTGTATTCAAGCAGAGAAAGGATTTGGGGATTTAATTCATCATATATTAAAGATAACATTCCATTTGTTCTTTTGACTACTGTTTTGTGTTAAATAGGCATTTTTACTGAGCTATATACAAGCAGAAAGTTTTTCCTGAAAATAGCACAGTTAATTAGTGTGTGTATCTCAGCACAACTTGTTTTAATGAGGATAATGTTGAATTTGTCTAAATTAATACATATTTGCCAACAAGAGTTTTGCATTGTTGGATTCTTTTTTGATTTTTCCCTAGCTCAGTCTGTTCTGAACCACTCTGCTGCTTGCAAATGCTATGTGATGTTTCTTTTGTTTTCCATAGAACAAGCAGTTCTACAACAATAATAATATTTATACAAATTGGGTATCTGGCTGCATTTTATCTTTCGCATTGTGAAACAGATGATTTGTTGTAATTCTCTATCTCCTGTATCTGGAGTTGGCTCTGTATAGTTGGAAACCATAAGTTCTTGATTTAACTTTTATCTATTATTTTATTGCTACTTATTTTCCTCATTGCTTGCTGTGATTAACTTAATCTCTAAAGTTATCTTTTTAACTTTATTTATGGGGCTTTAAAAGTCCAGATAAGTCTATCATTTTTCTTTTATACACTGTTGCTAAACTACCTAAATAAATTTTCTCTGTCTACTAGAACCCTTTTTCTCTTAAAAGTCTGCCATGGTACTATTTTATCATGTTTACTGTGGCATTTATATATGTATCATTAATTATTTTTCAGCTGATGTACTGAGGGTAGTGATGATTTCCTTGCAACCTTCTAATTTTCCTGAACAGACTTGGGTTGCGCAGTGGATAGAGTCATTAGTCATAATCTCTTTAGGAGAGCTGTGCAATGAGGACTGTGAGGAGGTAGGAGCACATGATATAGTAACAACTATTAAGAAAAAGCTAAGGTCCCATTAAGAAGTTCCCTAGGAAAATGTATATTATGGCTTTTTATTTTTATTTAAAATTAGGGTAATAATCAATTACTTTAAAGGCCAGGTGAACATAATTGAATGTAGAACATGTTTATTGTCACTGACAACAAGCATTATTTTCTCAACTTCAGTAAAGCTTTGAATAGCTAGGTGTTGTGCAACACGATTTTTTATTAATTTATTATATTTTATTGCTGTAACAAACTTTATTTTTAATATGCATGTCTTGTCTTTGTTGTGTCCATACTAGCTAATGGAGCATTTCTAACAGATGAAAGGTGGAGTGAGGTAGATTAAGGTCAAATATATTTCCCTTCTCTTTCAGTTGGTGGTTCCTCAATATTTATACAAATCCACATGCTGTAATGAATCATCTTCTGAATTTGATTTCTGCTGAGTATTTGTCCTTTTTTTCATTAGGCCATGGCAATAATTTTCTATTTTAGAAACCTGTCTTTTGTAACTAGAAGAACTGGCAACAACTGGAAAAAATAGTATTTCCATTTTGTCATGGAAAACAGAAGGATCAATTTTAAAAGAGCATTCAATGTGAACAGCAGTATCTGAGAGTTAGATATAGCATTATGAATACTAAAATATTAAAAATGTATAGATTTGGGTTGATCTGGGTTAGTTGTGGCACTGAAGTCAACAAATACATATTTGATGTAAACAATCAAAACTGTAAGAAAGTATAAAATTCAAAAATGTAGCATGGGAAATTGAGTGGTTTAAGGGCTAGTAGTGGTATATAAAGACATAAACTCAGAAGAAATAACTGCTGTGTGATTTGATAGAACTGCTGTTTCCGAAATTAAGAATGTTCACTACGTTGTCTCATGTAGTTGTCTTCTGAGGAGGGGTGTGTAAGTCTGAAATCTCTCACAGTAATTGATTTGCCTCGTAAAACAAGAAATGAAAAGGGATGCTTTACTAAGATTGGCTCATGTCTAGCCGGAGTCTTTGGGACTGGCAATGAGCGAGTCTCTGTAGGTTGCCTTCCCCTGACTACAAAATTTACCCAGCAGGAAAACTGACAAGGATGATAGGTCTCATGAGCCTCATTGGCTTGAGGCTCTGGAGACTGGAGTTTGTTTCTTGGCTCTGCTATCGCATGTAACCTTGTTTTAATAAAGTGGGAAAAGATCCAGAGGCCAATGAGGCTAGTAGTAAAACTTCTATTTGTATTAGACTGGGTTTATTTTAGGTCTTTACTCTTTATGTTGTACTCCATTTTCTAATCTCTTTGTGAGTTGTATTCCTTTCTTTCTGCCTTCTCCTTTCGTTTTTCATATTAAACTCTAAAGTCTCCCATAGGGACTGCCCTTTGCTATATGTTTTTATAATTTAAAACACGTCAAGGTGTAGATGAGGCCTCTGTTTTTGTAATACATGTTGATACTACAATTAAAGATGGTGCTTTAGCTTGAGACATTACAAAATATTTCCAAAAATTGTAAGATACACACTGGGACATCTTAAGCTTTAGTCTGTATTAAATCTCTGAGTGCCAGCAAGAGTGGGAGCAGAACTGTTCTGTTGCCTATTTTAGGATGTAAATTGGTTTGGAAGAGTGACTGTCTACTTTCCTTCCCTCCAGCCTGAGGTGAAGTGGCTTGCTTATTGAATACTCTTATCCCTCAAAAGCCATGTACACAAGAGTGTACTTGTGATCTCTGCCTGAACTGGAATAGTGATCTACATACTGTTAAAGTGTATTTAGAGTAAATTCTCTCTGGGGTTAATAACCCTTCAACTATTCACTCTGTAGTCTAATCTTTTTCAGAACTGCCTTGTAAAAAGTGCAAGACAAAAATAGCTTGTTAAACTTGTACTCCAAGGAAATTATTGTCTACTATATCTGAAGATCAAGCATAATATTTGTAGCTTTTTCATCTCTAATTTCTGTAATTTTCTACATATATATATATTTTTAAGCGGTAGCTTACTCTTGTGTCTTAAGCAGGAAGGAAATGCTCAGAGTTTCTGCTTGCTTTGTCTATCAAATGAATGTGAATATTTTTTGCAGCTTGGGATGTTATGATAGTTTGCATTGGTTTAGTTCTATGGTATTCACTTTTTACCTGTTGCTTTATTTTCTTTATTTTGACATTTTATTTGTTTATGAAGCGAAACACTTGATAAAACTAATTTCTGCAGCATGGCCTCATACTTTATTTATTGATAGTTATCCAGACTGTCTTCTATACATAGAATTGTTAATTTCTAATGGGCTTTATACAGATACTCAGTCTCCTGAGTACATTATAAAATTACATTTACATATTTCACAGTATTTTTGTAGACAAAGTGGTGTTCTTCTTTCTTTTAGAGCTTTGAAACTTGCACAGAGAGAGGTTGAATTCCAAAGTTTCTGGTAATACTGGCTTTCCTACTCCTAATGTGTGGTGTTTTTTTTTTTCTTCTTCTTCGTCTTCTTCTTCTTTTTCTTTTTCTTTTTTTTTTTTTCTCCAGACCATCCAGCACCCTTTGCTCTCTTTAAAATCAGTTTAAGCTCAGTTGAGTAATATTGTACTCAGCGTACCTGCAAATATAGAAATGATGGGCTTCCAATTTTTGTACCCAAAAGATGAGAAACGTACAGTTAATAAATGCTTTAAGTACTTATATTCTCTCAGACAGGAACTTAATGGAAGATAAAGAGATATAATTCTGTTCTTCAGAATACCATTGTCATGTTATAGTAATCCTTCTTCTTACTTCAGTTACTTTATTCATTAAGGGGCATCCATAATGCAATAACCAATGCAAAGATGGTAACATAGAGTTATAGATTAATTCAGGCTGGAAGGGACCTCAGGTAGACAACCAGCCCAACCTCCTTCTCAAAGCAGGGTCTGGCTGTGGAGGTCAGACTAGGTTATTCTGGGCTGTCTAGTCTGATCTTGAAAATCTCCAAGGATGAAGACTACACAGCTTTTCAGGGCAATCTGTTCTGGTGCTTGACTGTCCTCATGGTGAGAAAGTTTTCCCTTTCTTTCTGTTTGAAGCCTTTCTTCCTTCAGTTTATGTCCACTGCCTCTTGTCTTCCTGCCATGTACCACTGTACAGAGCCTGGCTTCATCTTCTTGGTAACCTCCTTGTAGGTACTGGATGGCCCTGTACCCTTGTTGTCTCCAAGTTTCTCCCTCAGCCTCTCCTCACAGGGTTTGTGCTCCAGCCCCCTGACCAGCTTGGTGGCTCTCTACTGAACTTGCTTCTGTTCCTCAGTGTCTTTCTGGCATTGCCCAATGCTGGGTGTAGTATTCTTGATGTGGTCTTAACAAGTTCTAAGTAGAAGTGGACAGTTGCTTCTTTAAATCTATTGGGTATTCTCCTGGTGATACGGCCCAGGATGCTGTTGGCCTCCTTTGCTACCAGGGCACAACACTGGCTCATGTCCAGCTTGTTGTCCACCAAAACTCTTCAGGTCCTTTCCTGCAGAACTGTTTGCCAGCCTGTCAGTCTCCAGCCTGTATTGTTCCAAGGGGCTCTTACTTCCCAGGTGCTGGACTTGGCACTTGTCCTCACTGAATGTCATAACATTCCTGCTGACCCATTCTTCTAGCCTGCCTGGGTCCCTCTGAGTGGCAGCCCTGTTTTTAATCCATTGGAAGAGGGGAGTATTTGTATAACATCGTTATGAAATGTGTTGTTATGTCACAATATGCTTACCCAAAAGATTTGGAGGTATAAGTTATTAACTTTCATTAGACTAACTGATGCATTTGGAGAAAATGGACAAGCTTTTAGCTTCTTCCAAAAAAGAAGCAGCAGCAAAATTCAGACAGATACAAATTAGAATAAGTGGCTGCTCTGCATTTAATGTAATTATGTGAATTGGCGAGGCAATCTGAAAGGAAAAGGTAAAAATGGAAGGGAGAACCTAGCAAGGTGATAGGATCATTAGATCTCTGGAATATAGAGATAGACCAGTAATGATGTCTCTGAAATGCTGAGGGATTACATGGACGTCAGGCACACAAAAAATTGTAATATACTATAAAATCAATATCTTTACCAAGTTTCTTATTTCTGTTATTCAGGGAAGTTATGAATTTTAGATCCTAAGCTCTTCTTCCAAGATGATCATCAAGGAATCCCTATACATTAAGGCTGAGAGATGAGATTATTTTTCTTTTTTTTTTTTCTGGTGAAAAATGGTTTCCTGCTAGTAAATGGGTTTTATCAGTTGTCAGTGTGAGTTTACTATGATATGTCATAATTTCTCTGACATATTTTACATGTTTAAATCACAGTTGTTATTGGAATTTGGTGCACTGCAAGAAGTACAGTGAAGAATATATGACTTCTGCTGATTCTGTTGTGGGGAGAATGAGTCACTGTGATTGTGTATAACTCCTGGCAAATTTTGCAGTTAATAGTGGGCCTAATTTGCTTCTAAACTAGTTTTAGCTATTGAGTTATCAGGGCCAGCAATTACATTATGATAAGAGGGGTCTGGGAAAATTTGGAAAATGTCATCTTCCTCCAGTTTAAGTTCTTATTTTAAATGGTTTTCCAGATGAGTTTTGATACAGGACAAGGAAGGGTGTTAGTCTGGTGAGATTTTCTTTTTGTGGTAAGATGATAATACTGGTAACTTGATCAGAGAAGTGGATCTGCTATCAAAGAACCATCCCTTTTGGGTGCGTCTTCTTTAGGTTAGCTCAATTCAATCCTCTGAGCAAATTTAGTGATCTCTTGGGCCTATGTGTTTTAGAACTTTTGCTTTATTTTGAAGAATGCCAAATTTTTAAGATGCAGATGTGTTGGTTTCCAGAATCGATATGATTAACTGAAAAATGAAGATTTTAGGTTGATCATAGTGTCTGTAAAGTTTAAGTTAGTGTAGAAATGTTCTGAAAGTTTTTAGTTCATTCAACCTGCAGTGGAGTTAATTCCTTTGTTGTTAAACAGCCAATAAATCATCTGGTGGACACGAAGGAAAGGATGTTTTCTGTCTTCTGTATCTTCTCTTTCACTTCCAGATTGCAATCTGATCATCTTTTGTCTGTATTTCACTTTTTTTTTCTACTGATCTGCTTGTGCATGTGCAAGGCTTTTCTTGCAAATGTTTCCTAGCCTCACAGTAGAAGAACCCATGATATTTACAATTATCAAGATTCTCTTCCTGAGAAGAGACAGGAAATGTTAGCATATGTTGGATGATGGTCCAGCAAAATTCCAGTAGGTACTGTAGTTGCATTGCTGGCAATTCAGTAAATAGCATTTTTGTTTCTGAATACAACTGTAAATGCTCTGCTAACTGTAACGGTGTGTTTCCAGAGCCAGTATGGCATCCTTTTTCTGGTAGTTAGGCAAATATGAGATGGAAAGCAAAGGTGATCGGTGAAAACTATAGTTCCAGCTGAAGATACCTGTCTATAACAGTCCGGTTATTCTACTAATAAGTGAATTTCTTTGTGACAGAATTCTCTGGGGTTAAATCTGGGAGGGAATTAAATTTATGAAATTGGAGGAGGCAGAAGTTCTGTTGACAGGAATGATCCCCAGCCTGGTATTGAATGAAACACTGCCCTCCAACCAAAACCATATATATACTTATTGCTGAAAGATCATCTCTTTTGATGCTACTCTTACAAAATGAACACTACTTACACTGGGCCAACCTAAGCTGCTTCCTGCATTGTGTTTAGGTCCTCTCCTTTGTTCAGGAATATTTCTACCTTTCTCTATCTCTGCTTCTACTTTCTATGGATCAGCTACCCTGCGCAGGTGAGTTTGAAGTGTTTTCAGAAACAAAACGGGCTAACAGGAATAAATTGATTTAAACAAACTCGTTGAGCCTGTAACATGAGGCAGGCAGTTCTGTTTGAGAAACCATAGAGAAGGAAGCAATTGGGCTTCATGTCTGTGCCATCATTCATTGATATTCCTCTATGCCATGATATGTGATTTTCTTCTGTACACTTAGAAGACCATTGCCACATCAAAGCTTTTTTTGGCTTGTAGTCAGTGGGACGTGTTAGTCTTGCCATCTGCAGGTTTGGTACGTATTTGTTGTCTCAGGCAGCTGGCTTTGTTCTCACACTCCTGTACTGCTAGCCCTCTATGTTCCTCATTTACAGTGCTAGGGTCTTGCCACTCACCGATCATCTGGGTGGCTGGCTGTGCTTGAATGTATATCTATTTATGTTAAGATAGAGGCCATGCTTAGTTTTTTGGAATAAGTGTCAGTAATTTTAGTAACCCTTCATAAAAAATGGAAGATGCTGTAGAACCCAGGAGTGGAATCTTGCTAGTTTTCATATAATTGCATGCAATGTAGGTGGCAGGTTTTCTGGAGAAGGACTGCTCTCCACTCCCACTCCACCCCATGCACTTGAGAGTAAAAGAGTTCCTGTGCCTTGGAGCTGTGCAGTGTTTTTACCTTGCGAAGAATGTATAGCTACAAGTGAAGTCATGTGGTGGGGTTTAGTTCTCTGCATAGCAGCTACCACATAGAAAATTGCATTCCACCTGAAGGATGATGTGGAGTAGTCAAATCCCACTGTGACAGCTTTCCAGTGCATTTCTGTGCCAAGAAGACACAGAATTTTAGTATTTTCATCCATTACTTCAATAAAAAAAAATTGCTTCAATAAAAAAAAAAAAATTAACAAGCCAAATTACATGGTTTAGGACTAGCAGCATTTGATTAATAAAGATCAAGGATTTCAAACTTTATCATTTTATTTCATTTTTAACGCGAGTAGCATTTCTTCCATACATTTTATACAAATCTTAAGTATGTTTTAACTTGCTACAAAATGAGAAGAAATGTGTTGCATTAAAGTGCATGTCATTTGCTTTTGCATTTGTAGGTACCAGTCATTTTATAGCAATTTTGAGTTATTTCTCTGTCAGTTTGTATTCCTATTCAAAGAGACATATAGAAACCCTCACTTAGAACAACTCCCTTAGGGCTCACTCCTGGGTGTCAGTAGCGTGAGCAAGAGGTGTTGTGTACAGCAAGAATAGGTCATAAAAACGTAAACTTTCAATCAGTTCGTTGTATGATTGTTCTCTGCTCTGATTCTTTGAAATCCCAGATATGTAATTAGTTTTTTTTTTTTTATTGTTGTATTAGGCTAGAGACAGAGGTGTGGGCATCCTGTTTTACATGTAGATTTTGAATTTTATTTTCCTTCTACTGTATCCCAGGTCACCACACGCTATGCTACCTGGCTATGAGTAGAAGTTTATTGGGTAAGCAGGTCTATTGTAACAGTGCAAGATTATCAAAATCAAAAGGTTGCAGCTAGATAAATAAAACCTTTTTGTTACTGCTGATATATTAGCATCATTGCTTAGGCTAAGAAAAGTGCAAATTGGTTAGCAAACAAACTAAGAGAGTTGTTGGTATCATTTTAATCTTGTCTGAATTACAGACTGATCCAAAATTTACTGAACTTGCTTAATACAGATTTTTTTTGATAAGATAAAAAGGGGAAGTTGTGTAGACCAAGCCTGGTAAAAAATGAGATGAAATAATCTGAGAGTCTTTTATTTTTCGCCAGAAGTATGTTTTCATGGTTTTGGGTTAATAACTTTAAAGTCTGTAATGTTGGCTCTTTGGATTTCTTTAATAGTAGCATACTGTGATTTTATCTCCTTGGATATGACCTATCTTTTTGTCAAATGTGTGTGAAATACCTGGTGTAGACACTCGTTCATTTTTGGAATTCCCTTGTGGTACTACCAGGAGAAAATAAAAATTTTTTTGTTTTTGGCCAATCATACTTTGTTAATCAGATAAATTATCAAGATTTTATTTTTTGTGAGTCTACAGTTTATTCGGTTTATTTCTCATTTTACTTTCTATGGAGCATGATATTTTGGTGCTGTGAACCCATTCATCTGACTAGCCTGTTTCTAACAGTATAAGATATTTACTTCAACACAATAACTCTAAGTTAGTTATAGCAACACTATTCTAGTACTGTGGAATATGAATATGTGGACATTGCAGAAAAAAAATAATCTTAGTCTACTTACTTGTTTCTCATATTAAGACCTTTGGTCATTCTTGTTGCCCTTGTTTTTTTTTCTGATTCTAGTATATGATTTTTTGACAAGGTTGCTCAGAATCGCATGTAGTTATCAAGATGTGAGCTCATTATGGCTTTACACAGTGACATAATGATACCCTGTATTTTCTCTTTTTCCTTTCCTGATAATTCTTAGTTTTCTGTTAGCTTTTTGACTGCTACTCAGTGTTGTAGTGGCTCTTTCACAGAACTAGCTATTTCAACCTCATGATCTTGTAATTGCCAGCTCTGTTCCAGTTGTTTATTTGTGGATTTGGGACTCTGTTCCAGTTGTTTGTTTGTGATTTTGGGACTGTTCTTGCTTTGTGGGTTGCTTTATATTTGTCTGCACTATATTTTTGACTTTCATTTTGATATCCATTAATGTCTCAGTTTCATCAGTCCTCTCTAGTCTTTCTGCTATTTTTCAATCAGACCTTGTGTTAGTCCTGGAACATTGCCTAACCTGAATTTTCAAGTGCTTTTTCAGTTGTTTATATTGAACTACATCTGTCCCAGGACAGACTCCTGAAGTGTTATATTTGTGCCTCCCTTTGCTTTGAAAACTGACAATTTACTTCATTATGTATTTTGTAATTAATAATACTTTTCTTATTTTAATCTACATGAGAACAGTAGCTCTTATTTCAGAAATATTATCAAATATCTTTTGGAAACACAAATAGACGATATCAACTGAATCTCTTATTCCTGTGCTGTTGTCTCCGATAGGGAGGTTTGTGAGGCAGGACTTTTCTTTGTAAAGGATTGCTAGTTCTTTTCTAATATGTCATATTAAGGCACATGTCCACATTACCAGTCCTCACATATAAAGACAGGTTTATATGAAAGGTTACACCCCCCAGTTCAGCTGTTTTATCCTTGAATTCTTTCAGCACTCCAGGGTGAATACCATTTGATCACTGGGACTTGTTAATATTAGTGTTACCTGTATATTCTGCAACTGCTTCTTACAGTTTTTCTGTATGCTGTTATATCCCTTTACTGCTGGCTTTCTATCCTGGTAATCTGCTGGCATTGCAATCTCTTTGGCCAGGCTTCTCTTATGTTAAAAAGTTTTTGTTTTCCTTTTAGTGGTTGTCCAATAGTGGTATAGCCTACTTTATTATTCCTATATACCTTGTACTCTGTTGTTAACAAGACACACTGTCTACAATGTTTCCAATATGCCTTTTATGTCAAACATTTTTAGAAGTTTTTAATAAAAGCTCTTAGAACCTCTTTTCCTTTGAAAAAGAGAGTTCAGCTTCTCTTTTGTGGATGAGTAACTAAACAAATTGATCCTCCTCTGTTCTACAGCAATGCAGAACATCCTCTGCTTGTTTTGTTCAAGGCACTGACACATAGCACAGTCAACTCTCATAGAAAATTTCATTTTGTGAGGGTAAGCATACATAGCTACTGAGAAGCAGGTATGCCTTTTGTTGTGAAATAATCGATCTCTTTAGTAAAGCAAGAGAATGTGATTGGATGTTATCTACTTTATTATACATATAAAGCTATTATCTTTGCATGAAACATTCTTTGGGATCCTGGTATTGTAAGAGTGAGATTTCAATGTTTTATAGCCCTAGTGTTCTAAACCAGATAGAGCAATAAAACATTCTGTCTCTCCAGGCCCCTCCCCCCCCACCCCCCATATATATATGTATGTATAACACATATATGTTAATTCATGGATTTTCATATATTGTGTGAGTTTAAGGATGTCTTGCTTTTGAATTTTTGCTGTTAGGGAGATGCAGGTAATAGTTGCATTCAAGTAAACTTCTGCACTTATTTTAGTTATATTAGCTACATCTAGAGTTAGGGTTCACCTATTCCTCTGGATCAGTGCATATGTATTTGTAAGAGAAACAGAAAAGGAGAATCCTGTGTTCTTTTTTCCAGGTGAAAGGTTAATGCCTTTCTACCAAGGTTATAAAAAAAAATACAGTTTTACCATCCATTATGAGAAGAATATTCTCTTTTCCTGTCTGTAGATTTTCTGTATTTTTTTCGTAGATTCATAGGTTGTCTTTTTCTATTATTTATGGCCAATGAGAAGGTAGAATTCTTTTTCTGTGGTTTTGTGATCAGGTTTTTGATGTTACATAACAGTTTTTTTTAATAGATCAAAATGAAAAAAGCACCGAGTGTATTATTATTTCTGTTGGAGAGATGCTCTCCGACCTCAGACAAAAGTAGGAGTTACTGCGTGGGCTTTTATGTTCCATGAAATTTCCATTATACTTTCTTCTTAGTTAAAATTTATTATATGTAGATAAATGTAGAAAACATTCAAAGAACCAGCAATGTTGAGGCTTGGTGGTAGAAAGGCATACGATCTCTTTATGGCATGGTTGATGACCATTAGCAGCAGTTAAGTGCAGACTCTTTCCAAACCATGCTAGAGCAGGGAACCCCCTTCTTGTTCGTATGAATTTAGTCCTTTCTTTAGAATCATGTGAACGAATCATAAACATTGAGGGCGTTCATGTTTAGACAAAATGTTGGGCAACTGGTCTACTGTGAGTTGTCAGATCGTCTTAGGAAGTTGTTGATCCTCACTTTTGAGAGCTTCTGAAGTGTATAGAGGAAGGGAAGGCTCAGATAAGCTAATGGTTAAGAGTTTAGGCATATGATACAGAAGTAGCCAGGTACTTCTGGAAAGTCACAGCAAGGCTTCTGTGGTTAAGAAAATCTGGTCATGCTTGGCAAAATAGTCAAAACTCTGCCAAAAACTCAGTAAAAAACTGCCATCTGAAATTATTAGTTATCACATATCTGCATGGTGACTACTTCAGATTTTGTGAAAGAAATCAAACATCAAGGCACAGAGATTAAAGGCAGAGCCAGGAACTTTCCTGGAAGATCCATTTGAAATCCTGTGGTGGAGAATCATCAGGTCTTTGCAGTTGTCAAGAGCTGAAGATATGACTAGTGATTCACGCTGATAGGGAGAACTGGCT
>VXAL01001195.1:87925-100295 GCA_013399475.1 Chauna torquata | reverse complement strand
TCCTTTTCAGTGAGGAAAACCAGTGTTTTCTGCAACCAGTTCGGCCTTCTGTAATGCTTGCTAGGGAAAAATGGCAAAAAAAATATTTTTTTTTCTGCTTTTTATTTTATACATTGGTATCAGAATTAACTTTGGGACCGATGGAAGGCTGGGCAGTTTCAGAAAGTGACCAAAGAAAACTTCCGAACAGGGGAGGATACCTTTTTTTTTAATAGCAGCTTCATAAATGTCACCTTTGTCCTACAGAAGTCACACAGAAAAGCAGCAAAGTAGAAACAATAAGTAAAGATCTTTCTAGCAAGAAGTCTTATATGATAGATCCTGACTGATATGATCATAGCTGAACAGAACTTTACCACAAGGACAAGCCTCTTTCTAGCCTTCCTATCAGATCTTCATGCTCAGCTGCGTTTGATATCAAAAACCATCTGTCAACAGTAAACAGGAAGAAGCATGTCCCAAATGCTATTGTCAAGACAATGATCACTGCAGTGAAGCTTCTCATCTCCACAATTGTCTGGAACGTTGAGTTGAGTATCTGTTCTTAATGCTTTTGTGGATCATTAAAATAGATTCTGTAACCCAGCTTACAGTAGGATAGCATGAAACCGGGACATCAAGATTCCTTTCTTGCATCTTACAGATCGAAGATTTTTATTTACTGCACAGTTCTGCAACTTCTTGGCAGAAGTTTCTTTGGTATATACTCTCATCCCTGCATCTCAGTTTATGTCTATAATACAGAGACAATGATCTCACAAAGCAGCTGAGACCTGTAAGCAAAAGCTTTATAAAATACAGGCAAATACTGTAATCATCCTTAAAATACATTCCAGTTCGATCTCTTAATACAAATATCAAATTTATTTCCTATAAGCCTAAAAGATGACCAGACTGCCCTCTCAAGGATTCCCTTAGCTATCACTATTTACAAATTACTTTTTTATCATAGAAATTTTAATAATTTTCACTTATGTTGAAGAATAGTGAAATGCCTTCAGAAACACCTGCATTCTGAAGCAACCTGCCAGGTATGAAATTACATCTGTCTACATATTTCTAGCAAAACTCTACCTTTTTCCATCTTCCACTTTTCTAAGTTTTACTATCCGAAATGTCCAGTTATTGATGTCTGTGAACTCATTCAGCCTTTTTTTCCCCCCACTCTACTCTCGTCATGTCCCATCTCTCAAAATGGGAAAGGTAAATGGCAAGGAACAGAAGTGACTGAGGTGTACAAAGCAAAT
The DNA here is from genome assembly GCA_013399475.1 of Chauna torquata. NCBI lineage: Eukaryota > Metazoa > Chordata > Aves > Anseriformes > Anhimidae > Chauna > Chauna torquata. Next base: position 99,048 of record VXAL01001195.1, on the reverse strand, counting down.
AAGACTTCTGAGGAACAGCAGCAGCAGGAACCTATAGCTGTATCCTAAAGCTACAAGAAGACTACAGCAATAACTCATTCCTAAACATGGGAAATGCTAAATAAAATGTCAAAATCTTGCCATGTCAAACAAGAAAGCACCAACAGAAAAACTAAGAAGTTGAGCTGCCTAACATTTGCATTTTGGTTTGGCTTGCGAATTAGAACCAAACCCCAGCCATCACCGCATGACATTTCTCTGGCTCACAAAGCAGTTTGGGGATATGTGAACAAGACTGCTATCAGAGGAAACAAAACTGGAAGTCTCGATTGATCCAGGTGTGTACCAAATGTGTTCCAACAGCTAAATGAAGAGAGAGAGATGAACCAACAGGAACATAACATTGAAGGATGTGTTTTCTTCCTCTCACTTCCAAACAGACGAGACTACTCAGGCCAATGGAAGCAGTGAGGATAACAAAGATCTGAATGGCAACAGTCAGACTTTCTAGACTACCTATTTCAGTCCTGGAAAGAGCTGTGGGTACTATTCCATCTCTAACTCCTGGCTTTCCCTCTTGAAACCTGCATAAGAAGTTGTTAGAGTTCTGAGATAATTACTTGTCACAGATTGGACTTCCAAGATAACATTGACTATAATACATTATCATACACAAAAACTGCACAGACAGTATGTCACCATTCTGTCATTAGAAATACTACTCATAAGATATACATCATACCTTCTTGTCTTTTTAATTTATTGAAGGAACAGTACAACTTTCATCAGTTTCCCATAAATTTGATAGCCTTACTCATCAGATGAAATTGAAGAGCACTGGAGAAAAGAATTATCATTCCATCCCAGTTTTATGATTATAATTCAAAATAAGTGCCATCAAGTAATGTATTTGGTTAAAGAAAGACTACATTTAACTGTTTTTAGGGCTGCATAATCCTGCATAAGCACATGACAGATCTCAAAAGCAATGCATTACCACGTTTGAGATCTTTGTGGTGCTTCCTTAATGCTCCTTACACCAGCAAGGTTCAAGTCTTGCCTCTCCAAGTACAATAAGGCAGACCTCTTCCTCTTGTGTTAAAAAGATAGTTCAATCCATTTAACTGCTAAGACTTGTTTGCCAGCCTTCTGTGGGCTCAATGACTTCTACTAACATGTATGTTCTAACTGCAATACATATTGCTCTCATCTGACGTGATTATACCACAGTAAACTTTAAATTCTAATGGGTACTAAAATGAGCATTTTTCATTATGTGGCATCTGGTGCCAAAATTGTGCTTAAAAGTACAATTTCCAGCTTCCAGTTATTCCTTCTAAAATAACATTCAAGAGGGAGAAAAAAAAAGACCAATTTAAATGGAAAGAAGCAAAATTTTTCTTCCCTTGAAAAAAAAGCAAATACACCAGGGTAGTCTATAAAACTGCAATTTTCAGTTACTGCTAGTAAGTAGATATAGTACATTGACTTTCGACGAGCAAAACAGCATCAAATCTTCATCTACAAAAACGTTCTGTAGCGCAGAAATGTATTCTGAACTGATGAAGACCTGTTTCTCATGCCTCTGTCATTTGACTAATAGACAGTGGCTTCCAAGAATGTGTGAGCTTCCAGTGAAGTTCTTTCTCCACCCTAGATCAGGCAAATAAATCTTCCCTATGTATATTTTTCACTGTCTACTGCAAGAGTGAATTTATGATGCCGTCCTTTTTCTAGTTGTAGAAGGACTATGTAATCTCTCTTCCTTCCCTGCCTATCTCTTTTAGTGAAACTGGTAGAAAGTTAATTACTATGTATGACATTTTAAAAGTTATTTCCAAGTGAATAAGAATAATTTGTAAACTCTGGAAGTCTGATTATCCAGGTTTTGTCTCCAAAGACCATGCATCTGGTGTCACTGCTGCAGCATCCTGCAGCTAGCAACTGGATGTTCATTTTACCTCTTACTGAATGCAATCTTCATTATCCAAGCTTAAACTACCTTCTTTTTGAAATAATACTGTAATTAAATTGAAGCCTTCACAATTAAGATATTTTTAATCTGACTAACTCCAGAAGTAACTATTAATACCTACATTGTAGCCTTTTATATTCAAAAAATATTCACTGTTAATAATTTTCTCTTTTTACTAAGTATTTCTTCAAAAATCCTATTTGACCTATCCTTTTCTTACAGTTTCACCTGTACAGTCAGCCAAGGAAAAACTCCTAAATCCTACCAAATACTCATCCTCTTTAATTATACTGTGGTAATTCAACCACACCGTTTTTAACATGCTGTATAGTCACATCTAAGTAAAATTAAAACATTCACGTAAAATTAAAAATTTGTTTGCTGTCAAAACAAATTCCTTTTTTGGATTCTTCAAATACTTAAATTTTACATTACTTCTCTTTTTGCACTACTTTAACATCTCTATATAAGATCTTTCCAACAGGTCTCTTATTTATTATTAAATGCGTTTTTTACATGTTGTCAAAACATTGAGGAATAGTCACAGTAAAGTTAAAGAGCAAAGCTATGAGGGAAACCAAAATTAGTTTTGGTATCTAAAGAGCATTATATTATTATTATTACAATTATAATTAATTCTAATATTTCTTAAGCAGTGAAATATACTAATGTCTACGAGGATTCTGGCAAACTTTTCCAATTTTATGAGTGCACTATGTGAAATGCTTGTGTTACAATTTATTTTGCCTTTAAAGGAAATAATAAATAAATAGAAAATGAATATTTTCCTTAAAGATAAGTTTTTTCCATCACTACACTGAATTGGCCTAGTCATATTCCTGTTTACTGAGGTTTGAGACCAGTGATTTCTGTAAACCTTTTTTTTTTTTTTTTTTTAAGTTAAAATAAATATACTAGGATCACAATTAAAAATAACTGTGCTTTTGAGGTATTTTTGAATATTTTATCTTATCACATCTTCACAGATGACAAAAAAGGAAATAATCCATCTAAAGATGTACCTGAAGAACTAGACCTGACAAACTGCAGAAAATAATCTCTTCCAAAAATATGAGCATAGAAATTAAGCAGAAAACCACACAGTAGGGATTTTTAGGTAAAAGATACATCAGCTTGCTTACGCTAATGCTTTTGAAGCTTTATTTGTGCACAATTATAACCTCCAATAAGCTCCTACGTACCAGGTGCTCATGCAACAATAAAATAGTTGCAAAATACCAGCCGTTTTCACTATCTCCACACTGCTGTGGATTGATTTGATTTATAAGTCAGAGCAGGAAACACTAACAGCTAATAGCGCTAAAATCTGGAGAATCACATCTTGAAAAGCTACAGTAGCAGACAGTGTTTTGCATATAATGCATATTTATACACCCTGGAAATGCATGATTGCTGACAAACTTAACAATGTAAATTTAAAACACTGAGTATCACAAACAAAATGTTAGCAATTAACTTTCAAATGCCAACAGCAATACCTCCATAAGCTAATTTCAAATCCATATACTCAACTCTATGAAAATCCTCCTTTCATAAACAGTAATGTTGTCATCTTCTGTATAACAACTAAGCACAGTTTCAGAATGTACCTGAAAATTTGAGTTCCTAATGGAAAATGGAAAGGACCATGTCTTGGTCCTTGGTAAGAACTATGTTCTCAGAAACAGTTTGTCGAAACTAAGGTGCCTCTGAGTGGCACAAAATCAGGGATTTAGAAATTTGGAGAATTTTAGCAAATCAATTTAGCTGCATTACTTAGGCATCAGTTGAGTAATGCCCATTGCTTTATTTTTCCTTTTTTTTTTTTAAAAAAAGTCATTTTTTGATGTGACATCTGGTCACTTTTTTCTTAAGTAAATACCACAAGCTACTAACCACAAGCTTCCTTTCAAACCACTGGGTCCTTGTGTGCATATTCCTCTGTAAAGAAATTGTCTTGAATCAGTCACTTGATGAACGGTGAAGAGTAAGGCTTCACTGCATGACGCAGCATTCACAACACTGGGTTTTTAACATACTTAGCAATTACCACATGTACAGTTATTTTTTCATGCTTTTAGATAAATGATTTAAAGTTGCATCATGCACTTATCCTTCACATCGATACATTCTTCACATCCTAGACACAGGTGGACTAAAGAGAATTTGTAAATTCCCTCAAGAAGTTCAGATTAGCTTGACAGGATGGCTCTAAGGCTTACAGGCAAATTGCAGTTATTTGAATGTACCACATCTTGGTGTAATTTGAAGCGGTAGCAATTATTGTTCAATATGCAAGAAAAGTGACTGAGAAACACTGTTTAAGTCAATAGCACAATGGTTGCTGTTGAGAGAAATCTGGAGGATTGAGAAGCAACTGTGGAAACCAGAAAGCAGCGCAGGAAACTGTAGACAAAGCCAGCAATTATTTTAAGTGCTAATCTTTCCCCTTTTGTATCAGCGTATAAGATTAAATTCTCCTGCAATGAAGTGAAGGCAAGATCACCCAGACTGAAGATCTAAAGCAATTTTAAAATAATACATGTTACAAATTAAACACCAAATGACAACATTACTAGACGAGTGACTTACTATTTTTGCCCCTAAACAGAGACAGGTATTTGGTTACTCAAACCATTTATTTTATAGTAGAGACTGCTGATCGCCATTGTAGGTAAAAATAATGAAGTTAGTCAAAAGCATTTTTTTTTCCACCAGGAAAAAAAAAATCAGTTTTAAATGCTACCAGAAAAGCCCAGGAAGTTATTAGAAACTTCCGAGTGGCACAGGCAGACAGATGGGGTTCTCTAGATTTTTTTGTGCTACAGTAACAGCGCTAGCCATTCTCTCTTGATAGTAAACTTAAAAGCAAACAGTAAACCTTTAATGCTGTTGGAGAGGTAACAAACCCACTCCCTTTCTCGGCAACCTTGTCACATAATCTGAATTTCAGTAACAAACCTCATTCCCTGGCATGTTAACTCTCTGCAGCATCTGTCATTGCTATGAATGGTTGATCATAAGTACCTCTGTAGTCATCTCAATGCTATTAAGCAGATGGCAGCGCTAAATCCGAATGATGTAGTACATCTCCCTGGTGGACTTTGTTTCCATACACTACCATTATTCTACAATTCCTCAGTGATAAATCTTACGTATTCTAGAGAACATGAAACAGTGAACTGACAGTGCCAATTGATTTATTAGCATCCATTTCCCTTTGCCCTATTATTGTCTTCGCAAACACTTGTGCAGATCATGTATGGAGCCACTAAGGGACAAAAGCACGTTTGCTCAATTTGTAACATATTTCAGAGATTTAAAATTAACAGAATTTTTCTTCATATGGAAAAATGTTTAAACTGATCTGCCAATTTAAATTAAGACCCAATTAAATTCTCCTGTTTCCTCCACAATATTATTGTCTGAATTTTCATAATAAAATTGCTCTAGCATTAACATCAGGCAATTAAAATACGCACTACTATCTGGAATAAATCTGAGTCAAAGGCTACAATTCTAGACAGATTTGGGAAATCCTTTAAGGGTCACCTAGCTCATGTAAGTAAGCATGCACACGCACTGGTAAGGGAGCTGTCAAGTCTACGTGCACCTGACATAGGCAAGTATCTGCACCAGGAGTCAGGCGGGCAGACTGCCCTAGGGGTATCGCACGCTTGCAATTCACATTCTACCATAAGATCCCACGAAGTTTTTGGCATACAACCGCCAATATTAAATTACTACATACTTAACACAGGACAGATTTCCTGAAGGAATTACTGACTGCATAACGTGAAACCTGCCCTGCATGACCAAGTAACTAATTCTAGTCTTGCTGCGTTCCTCAGCTAGGCATTACTTATCTCTCGCAAATGATCATAGCTTCTGACAGTTTACATTGCTCTATTAAGGTAAAACTGTCTTGGCTGCTTGAAGTGTTTGATTTTCAGAAGCTGAGAAATGTTTTTTTAAATTAATTTTAGATTGTTTTGGTTCTTATGAAAACACTGAACAGCCCGGTTTATTAACCCTACTATAGTTTGCACTGGTATGAATTTCATCTAAGGATCCTCTGCAAAAAATTAAACATATAATTTAGTCACATTTCTTCTAAAAATCACTTCAGATAACCAGTCAAGCTCAGTACAGCTGCAAGGGATATCTTTTTAAAGTTTCTTTAACCATAAAAAATAATTCTGATAAAAAACATCCCCAAGCACTACAATCTGGGGCTTTGTTGCATGAACAAACAACTGTGGATAAGAAAATGTTTTAAATGAAAATGACTTCTGTAGGATTACAGGGCATTAAGATGGATGAGAACTTGGAGAGAACTCCGATGTTTCTCTCCCTATTAATGCTGTGACAGGTTTTAACTAAAGCTTCTCGTTGCATGTGACTTTTATATCCTTTCTTATACATGACAATGTCAAATAAAATGCCACTGAAATTTAAACACATGATTTGGTAGCAGCAAGTAGGTTATAGAAAGGAAGAACTGTTTGCAAACGCATGCAAATTCTCAGCTACCTTAATGCACACAGAAATACACAATATGCTATTCTGCATATCTGAACATACCACCCCATCCTAGTCCATCTCAGATTTGGCCATTTCTGGAAAATACACTAAACATGTCATAATTAAAAACAGAACATAGGAGAGTACTGCTGTGCTGTACTGAATAGTTGAATTTGGAGAAAATATACTCCTTAACATAGACATCTCAAAAACGTGCTGTCATGCAAAAATATTTTTAGAGGTAATTCAATTCTATTGCAAATTTCCATCTTTAACGGAGGAACCACTGGCATATGCAAAATTTTTAAAAACAAAATGAGTATTTCATCTGTCTCCACTGTATCACACAAGAAAGTATACTTGAAATAACCAAATTTGATGAGGTACAGGAATGGGATTCATATGCTGAAAACCTACTGCAAATGATTTAATGAACAAACCCATCTTTTCAGTTTATTAGCCATTCCTCAAGTTTCCTCATTCATACAGAATGTCTTTAATATCACAGTCTTCTGGAGAAATTAGTACCAGAAGTTACACTGAAAATACTGTTTCAAAAGATTACTGCTTCCAACATACAAATAGAAAGAAGAAAAATTATTTATACATGCTTGTCACTAAATGATGCATTTTAAACATGTGAATGCCCTCTGTGCACAGATGTCTTTTCTATCCATTCTTTACAATGACAGTAAAACATCAAGAATGATATAAGGTTAAACTATGAAAACAATTCTATTTTCCGTAATTTCCTTCATACAAAGAACATTCTAATGCACGTAAATATGATAAGCATCTCTCAGTGGTTACAAAATGACATTTTGCAATATGGGCTACTATTTGATATTCAAATTAAAGCTAGGAATGCTGTCCTAGGTAGCTCAGATGGCTGTTTATAGTTATTACTTTTTGCCTGCCAATACAATCCTAAAATTCTTTTTGCCAAGCCAGAAAACATGCCAGAGAACGTGTGTCCATACCCCATGAGAAATGTACAAGTGAATCATTTCTTGTTTTCTTTTACCATGTACCGCTTAATAAAATTATGGGAAAAAAAATAAAGTATTATTCAAGAGATAACGAACTCAAAATCTAACTGTATATAATACTGTGAAACTACAGGCAAAATACAAAGTAAAGCAATTTGTGAAGCATCTCCTTCCAGACCAAGCCAAGTATATATACATATTATATGTATGAATATTATACACATTCTTATGCATAATTACTAGTTCTTTACATGAGTGATTTCATTTCTTGGGAAACTTGCTTTTTGCTAATTTTAATTCAAGGGAAAAAAAAATCCTAGTGAAAACCTTCCCAGCATGAAAAAGAAGTAAACCCTAGCCATATTTTCAGTTTTGTCTCAGTCAAATGACTTGGTAATGAAATCTGACTGTTTGTGTGCAATAAACACTGGTACCAACACTAGAAGCAGTAAAACTGAACAGAATTACCAACATAAAAGTTGAGGACTATTTTTGTAATTTTCTTTTTGGAAAAAAATTCATTAGCAGCAGCTGCTCTCTAAATGACTACACTGCATCATATTTTGGAGGTCCTACACTGCTGGTGTTATGCCTTTTTTTTTTTTAAAAATGAGTTTTCAGTAGCTTACAAGACCTCATAGGAATCAAGGATGATATGTACAAAAGTATTATTTTCCTTGTGTTAGTTCTCAACAATAATGACACTGGAACGTTCCACTAAGCTTTTTCACATTAAGTTGTTGGGCAACAACAATATGGGAAATATTCATTTATACAACAAAATTTAAGTTGGGTGTGTCAACATTACAGCAAAGCAGATGTCATGTGTAAACAGCTTTGATCTCAACTTTGCTGTGAACAGTCCTGTAGTATTTCAGATATGGCTACATTGAAAAAAGAAGTCTAAACATTTAGTGGAAGGTAAATGGATACTGCTCTGATTCTTTCATTAACACAGTGTCTACCAGCATCTCCTTTCCTTCTGTCACAGACTGGGACACAGATTGACAAGAGATTCAAACTGGTCACAAAGACATATTTCCACAATGGAGTAAAACAAACGGAAGCACATACCATTAGTTTTTGTTTTGTTTTTTTAACACAGTAACAACAAATAAATGTGAAGTACTGGAGTATAATCAGGTTTAGAAAGTGAGAAAAATAAATCAGCTGTGTTTCAGATGATTTAGTACCTTTTATAGAGTTCCCTGCTCCTTACAAAGAAAAATTAATCTTTGAACATTAATTCAAAATTAATATTCAAATTTCCTGAATTTCCTGAACAGCTGAACACTTCGATTTATGATTTGGCATCACTAAAATTCTTTGTCTCAAGATATCACTTCTGTTTCTTTTCAACCACTCAGTAACTTGACTTTTATACTTATGTGATACTAGAGACAAAACACTGGAGGTTATTTCTAATAAGCCTCTTATAACATTTTTGCTGTCTAAAATGATCCTGAAAAAGTCTTTAAGTAAACTTAACGTTCCACCTGTATAATATTTCACCTGTGGTTACTGCAGATCTTGAAACTTACCTTTGTGCTTGAGCACTATAGCTGTTATCATAGGAGTCATAGCTTTGCTCATCATAAGCAGTTCCGTAACCATCATCATACTCCTGAAAGGATATAAAAGAAAGGTATTATTAACCCTAAGCACACACCCAAAACAAAGTAGTGACCTACTCCTAAATGTGAAAGACAATACCCTCCTGAATTGGATATATAACATATGTACACCCTGAAATGGCAGAATCTGGTATTCACAGAGACTAATTCCACACACATCTAAGATTGTATAATAACTTTGAAAGTATCTTGAGCTACTGGCAGCAAAGTGCTTCAGAACAGAATTTTTGGTTAAAAATACTGGCTTGTGCAGAGAAAAGCACAAATGCCTCACGACTCCACATACTTGAATTTGAGATACGTGAGCTACTGATCTTCAAGAAAGTTCAGGGAAGCAGCTCAGTTAGGAACCAAAGCATCTGAATAAAAGATTGTGAACTGACTTATGTAGCTGACTCTTAATTCTGGATGCTAAATTCAATATTTCTATGTAGACTACACGTGGGAAAGAGAAATTCCCCAGAGATAACACTAGTAAGAACCACAGCTTTACTTTGAACATGCTCTGTATGTTCTTCAACCTGTGGGAGTTCAGCAACCATTATTTAAGACACTAAATGTAAGGACTCCAGTATTGTTTCTCTCAAAGTACTTAAGAATACCGTTTAAGTATACACTGTAATACTGCTCTTCCCAAAATAGCACTGTATTTAAATACGAAGTTGAACAAACCACATTACTCCAGCTACAAGTTATACAGAAGTTTAATATAAAAATGGGTGACAATAATGCTGTGCTTTCCTTGAAAGATGAAATGTGGAAATCCAAAGAACTGTCACTAATTTACCGTCGGATCAAACAATCAACTTAACTAAGCTAAGCTGCTGATAAGTAAAAATGGCATTTCTTTTGTATTGATCCCTCACACGGGAGAATTAGGAAATCCTATGCAAATACCCCAAAGACCTCAATGAATATTTGGAGTTATCTTGTCCAGTTTCACCAAATGAGAATAACTCTAATTAGAAGGCACTTTTAAAACATAGGGACCCAGAGATATAAAAATCAGGCAACATTATAGAAATGATGTTTCCTGAGTAAGTGTCTATCAACCCTGGCAATATAAGGATACAGTCTCATTAAAGAACAATCTCTCTCTCAGGAAAAGAAACCTTTTCAAGAATCTCTCAGTAATGAGTCGAAACAATAAAACCAACTACTTGTGTCAATTAGGTAGGGATTGTAGTAGAAAACACCTCCAATGACTTGCATCTGACAGCTTGCTTGGAAGGAAAGCTTTCTACAGCAGAAGCCACCAATGACGTCCTCAGAACAAAAAGAAGCCTAAAAGGCTTTCTAGCATTTTTCGTGTCATTTGAAATTGCTTACATGGAAAACCAAGCAAACAGTCCATCAATACTTCTTCATCACTGCTAGATCAGTGAACATGATTGTTTCTCAGAATGGATTAGTGGAAGTGTGTCAATGAATATTTGCAGGCACAAGTGAGTTACAGCCTGGTCATAGGTCTGCAAAAAGAAACAAAGATTCTTCCAGCTGTGTGTTGCAAAGAGATGCATGGATAAATAGTCCCACTCAAAAAGGAAATTCATCATTTTCCCTTTCAATAATTCATTATCCTGAAACTAAAAATTAAAATAAAGTCTTCGCATTTTCTTTGCCCATCTGATATGGATATGGATTTTCCTTGATGAGCCCCACACTAAACCCACAAAACCATTCCCTCCTGGCAGTTATTATGAACAAGCATTTTATTATTTTTTTGATGCAATGCACAGACATCTGTTAACAATACAGACATTGATCAACAGCAGAAGCCGTCTGAGCCAACGTATTTGCTCTGTTCCAAAGCATTTACATCAAAGTTGGTAAAGTTGGTTCTGTGAGCTCCTCTCACAGAATCTACCAACTAAGAGGGGCTCCCAAATTTCAAACGGTGTACACACATCAGTGACAACATATGAAAGCAGAGGATTGAAATTAACCTTTTAAGGAGAACTTTGCCACTAAGGAATTCTTGGAGAATTCTTAAGCAACCAGTCCTACTCTTCACATTTAAAT
>VXAL01001195.1:0-87888 GCA_013399475.1 Chauna torquata | reverse complement strand
AAAAAAAAAAAAAAAGAAAAGACTGTGGAAGAAAAGGGGAAAACAGACTGCTCTGAAGCTATGGAATATCTATGACTTCTTGCAGACAAGAGAACTAATTTAGCTTGAAATACAAAGAGCCTTAACAGGCTAACAAAATGTCCAGCAGAATGAAAGTAGCATTTTGAGGAGGCCCATGTTTTGTACCAGACTTGAGTGCATCTAGTGTTAGCTTTCTCTTCCAGAGAAATTTTGCTTGGAACTCATTACTGCTTACCATTGCATGTGTTAATTTCTGCAGTAGTGAATTTATTAAATTTTGCATTATTATTTTGCTGAAGGTGACTCTAAGCTTTGAATGGAAAGATAGCTGGTTTCTAGTCTCTGTATGTAGGACTCCTGTCACTTAAGCATTAAGATCAACCTGTGATGTTACAATTACCATAATCTGCTTAAATAGACCAATTCTTCCTTTTTATTGCTGTATTTACATTTATAAAATCACAAGTTTACTTTAAAAACAAAATCAACTTCCTGTGCCACATGCTGCAGATACAGAGCATGTTTAAAGAACTGCTTATGATGGCTTGCTAAGAGAGAAAACAATTACTATGCGCTATTCCCTTGAAATAGCAGGGAGGCAGGGGCAGCTGAAGAAAGTTTCAGAGCTTTCCCTGAACTGGTCTTACATTGTACTTTCTGTCAGTCATACTGTATTTGAAAACTTTCCCTTTCAGGAGGTTATTAATATAAGGCTGGTCAAGGCAGCGTATTTTCAATTTTTCATGAAATCCACACTATTTTTTGTTTCCGAAACAGACCTCTTGTGGCTTCAATAAATGTTTTATTTAACCTTAGTTAGTACCTATGTGAAATATCCTCAGCCATCTGACATGTTTCAGCACTATAAAACATCATGCAAACTTAAATAAAAGTAATTTTTACATATATAGAATAAAAAGGCACAGGAGAGAACTTTGGTAGAGAATATCTGTGTATATTTAAGTACATCAGATTCACTGCCAAACACTGCTGTAAGGATTTCTTCCAATAGAACACAGGAAAAATTGCACCTTCATACAAATATTTTCACTGCATTTTTCCTCCTGATTTTTTGACATGTTTCAGTTATTTATAAAAGTACTTATTTTTGTATTTAAAGCCATTATTATTCCTCAAGTGGAAGACAGCATTTGCACTCTCACTACCTATCAAATGCAATACAATAGGCTTCCCCCGTACTTAATTACACAAGGCTACAAAATAGCTCTTCCTAAAGGTAATCAGTAATCATTAAGACTTTACTAGTGAAGCCACACCTCTCCCAAAAACAAAAGCCCAAGCAAGACTATATTTTTATCCCTTTGTTTCTATTATTCACTATCTTACTTCTCAGGACAACCTAGAAAACTGTCATCAGACTTAGTATGAAGAAAAGGCAGAAAATGTGCTGTACGTTTTATGCTTACAGTATAAAAATGTAGAAAAATACTGAGCTGAAAAGGCTAGTTGTCTTAAAACTGCAGGTATTTTCCACAGGACACTTGAAATATCAACCAGGAAGGCATCAAGAATGACTGTCCTGACTTCTGTTCTTTTTGATCTTAAGAATTTTCTTCCAAAGCAAGAGAACAGCTAGAATTACAGGACAGATCTTCTGAAAAGAATACGAAATTGTTCTGTAAAGTCTCTAACCTTGTTAGTAACTCCACTATTAAGGCAGCATCACATTACATTTCCTCTTAAAGAGAGCTTCTGCCTGCAGTTGTCTTAATGATAGCGCCTGCAGTCAACGTAAATCCAAAGAGCGAAGAGCAGCACATGGTAGCAGTAATTGTTCAGTACAAAGTGCAGAAATTTTTCATGGACAGAACCAAAGGCAATGTGTAAATATGCATCCTTCAAGTACATTAAACAGTAAGTCACAATCATAGATCAAATGATGACAAAACCAATGAAAGCAATCTTTGCCAAAACCTCTGCACTACCCAAAACATTATAAATCATGCTAAGTCTTGCTCATCTGTATTTCTTTCTAATAATTAGGTACTTTAAACATACCCTTGTTCATGGGGAATAGAAAATGGTGGCTTTAAATTATAATCTGCTGGCAGTGACAGACTAGGGTTTGGGCCCTCTTTGGGTGAAATTATCAATGTTTCAAAGAGAAGCAGGAAAGAAAGAGGGTAAAAGTTCATTTCAGCAAAAAGGCCATCTGCAGTGCTGGAAAAGATCATCAAATCAATAAGAAATCATTTTCCCTGCTCTCGCCTACTAAGGAAATCCATCCAAGGGAAAAATATTAAGGCTGTTATCAATACAACTAAACGGCTGTTGTTTCTTTTCCTCATCATTCTCTGAAATTAATACTTACATCCAGTACTTTATCACCGAATACTGGTGGAATGTCTTCCTTTCAGATAAAAACTATCACAGTCAAAAAAACACTGTGCGCAGAGATTAACTTGAAGGAGAAAGCACATGAGACAACATCAGCACAAGGCAATGAAGAATTTTTTTTGGCAAATTAGAACTGTAAAAGCAAGGAACAGCCATTTTGTTGTGTGACAGTAACATCTCCCCATCATTTAAACAACAGGGAATACGGGGCAATCAGAACAAATATGGGCAGCTACTACCATCTAAAGTCTGAGAGATAACATTAGGGATGTTTGCAGTCACCATGCACAGACTGTAAGCTCTTAGTTTGTACGTTTTCATCTGTTTCCATCTAGAAAGAGACCAGTGCATATTCAACCAGAACAAATAAGGCATTTCTGAAATGAGAGAGAAGTACCAGTGGATTCTGTTTCATGCACTTCAAAAAATACAAATAAAAAAAAAGAAATAGAAGAGTTGCTAACAAATATAGGCAGCAGCATTTAAACTAAGTGACTACCAGGCCAAAACAGTTCTTTTTTTTCTGTTTACAATGGCAGGGGCCAGAGTCAGAATCAGGACGACTCATGCCTATAAAATAACATCAAGTCACAACGAGGCCCCTGTTTAGATTAGCACCTTGAACTGTGAAATAATTTAAGAAGGAAGTATTTTATATACACAATATAGGTTATGTTTCAACCTCAAGATACGCAGGCAGAAAAAATTTTCAGCCTTGCCTCCAAAACACTGCACTGTTTCCACAGCCAAAATGTTGTCTGAGCTCCTGAGGAAATGGAAGGATTTTCCATCATCTCGTCAACTTATTCTGAAAACCCCAACAGCAAAGGTAAACACACACAAAAAAAGTAATAAAACAAAACAATGAATTGAGGGACTTAACACCTTTAAAACTTGTTTTTTGTTGTTACATTTATTTATTCTTTCTTGACCTATTTAGCACAAAAAAGAACATTGCAACTTACCAAGAAAAACCCCAAAAAACAAGAAATAATGCTTTGATGTTATGAATTTCCTTTCCAAAAGCCTCACCAGAATTTACCCTGACTGTAAGCACTTCTGAAAAGCCACAACTCAGTGAACATACTGCTTTAAAAAAACAAGTAAGATTTAAGTGCAAACCACAACATTATCCACAGAAGGGAACAGAGACAGAAAGGGAAGAAAGATCATTTCTGTAGTTCCTAGAGAATGAAACTACTTTCAAACCCTTTTCCAGGAACTCAAACAAAGCTCCATATTCAAAACAACTAAGCAAACAAGAACATCTGAAATTAATTTGATTAAAACTATTACAAGTTATTAAGAAAGTATCAATATTCAGAACACCAATTCTTGCGAAGTGAGATTAAAATTATACTGGAAATCAATTCAGGTAGAATGTAAATTCTTTTCAAAGTCTTATGTCCTCTGGACTAGCCCATACTTTGCCTAATATTTTGCCCCCCATCCCAAGAAACATTCATTTGTAAATAATGAGCTTGGATTTTTCATAATGTATACAAAAATTTCGCTCTTTTTTTTTTTCCCCCTACAGATCTTTCCTTTTCAACCAGGAACAGTAAATGAGTAAATGAATGTTAATGAGAAGAAACAGTCTAGTTTAAAAACAGTTTACTTTGCAAAGTCAATATCAACACAGCTCCAAGAAATTGCTTCCACAGTATGCTTTTTGTAATCCTTACTTTCAGTTTTTCAAAATCTTCTAAACTAAGTATGATCTCAGCGAGGAGATGCAGAAAGGATAATTACAAATCAGAAAACTGTGTTGAAAGGGTTAATTTCAGAACATCTTATCAACTATTTAGACTCCATATAGCCCTCAGACACCTACGAACTGATATTAAGACACCCAGTAGAGACTGAAGCCACCTAACTCAAAGAGGTAAGTGGTAACACTTAAGGTACAAAAAACACACTTACTGTGGCCTCAATCCTGTCAGTGTTCAAAAAGCACTTCAGCCATGTATCTTAGAGCGTTGTCAAACTCTTCTCACTGAGGGTATTCCTTGGTTCTACACTTGCAGTATAAACAGTTCTTTAGGAATTGAAGTATACTCCCCTCCACTTAGTTCATAGCCCTAAATTCATCCTTTGCATTTGGCATTTTCCTCAACCAGAGGAAACAGGACTTCATATTATAGCCAATACTCAGCATCTGCAGAATTAAAGCTGAGTGGTCGAGATCAAGCCTGAGAGAATTTGAACAAACTTTCTAAGAAGATGCACTAAACAATAAGCTGTAGGTTATTCAGCTGAATGTGCTCTCATCTGTAAACAGTAAGACTTTGCATTCATTCCTTTCACTAATGGATACATGCGTATTTTATAATAATCACTGGATTGTGAAATGGAGTCTAGACTTCTCTCTTAGCCATCCAGCCACACATCACTTGTGAACAAACCACCTCCACTGCCTCCTTCCCTTTAAGCTGCCCACAGAGTTCTAAGAATTCCTTCCAAAATGGAAGGGACAGAAACCACGGCTCCTGACACTGAGAACGCCAGGACAGCCAGTAGCCTGGTGGTCAGCACATGCTCTCCAGAGAGATCTGAGGGAATGTGAATACCTGCAACAAGAGTGTGAACCAGGGGCCTCCCACTACTGGAGAAATACCAAGCTTTCAATTAAGTGAGACATACAGCATCACATCTGATTATTTTTTGGGTAGGATCTTGTTATCCAGCAGGTTATGGTAATGTCTTTTGGGCCTTCCTCATTCCTCATGGGGAATAATATGAGCATAGTCTCATACTATTGCAGTACATGTATTTTATAGTCTACGTAGTATGGGTATAGTCTTGTAGAATAGACTTAGCATGAGAATTACAAGCTTAAGTCTGAACTAAGTCTGAAAGCACTGCTTTGTCCACCAGTAAAAGCAATGCATTTCTGGAAATATCCACAAGTATAGTTCAGGAGCTATAAACTTCAGAAACTTAGCAATCTCTGTGCTTAAGGATCGTCCAGATTCAGAGGATAACTAAACGTAAATTTTAAAGTTCAGATTTTGATGCTTGTTATCAGCATCTGTTACACATCCAAGTGTTCTGTGCATCCTTTGAAGAAGCCTGTATCATTAAATTAAAAAATTTTGGCATGTAATTGTAAATCATTTATAATGTTCTTTTTCAAGTTACAATTTACCTAACATTAGAAAGGCTCCCTAGGTCTCTTACTGGTAGATATTCCATCTTCACTCATTTTCTTATTACAAAAAGCAATCTCATCGAAGTATTCTAATTGAAACACTAACTGCTAGATATTATACATGTGGTCACGGCTTCAGGAAAATCTGCCGCTACGGTAACCCTTGTCTGAACACAAGAAAACATCAATAAACAGCCACAAACAGCTAAAGCTCTGCCACCACTTTCCTCTCACACACACTAGGAGGAACACTGAGAATTGATTGCTTTCCGAAGTAGTGCTGAAGCAAGTCTTGGCCATAACTTGCTAGATTGCAGAGTTATTTTTCAGTTTCACACTGCCACAACAACGGGTTTTACTTTAAACAATCCATGTCTGAAGTCCAATCCTTAATGTCTAAAATCTGATTATCAGCTCAGATAAATCTCACATTTTGTTTAACACATGTAAGCAGTCAAAAAAGGACTTGACATGGCATCATAACAAGTATATTCACAAAGAGTACAGAAATACTTAGAGAATATTTGCAAAACACTTTTGTGAAATGAGAACAGCAGCAAATAAGAATCTAATCTAAAAAGCTTCAGCCACATTGCTGTGTTACTAATTCGGAAAAAAGCCTCAAAGGTTTAAAGCTAGTGGAAATGACGACAACAAGAAGCAGAAAGCAGAAACTGTTACTACACAGTAATTGAGACTGTTATGTTCTAACCTACGTTTGGCTGAATATTGATTAAGGCAATGACACAAAAAAAAAAAGTAGTGAATTGCTAGCATACTGTTATGTATTTCCTGCTTATTGAAAATCATGGAAAAGATTAAAATCTCAGGTCGTAGTTAGATACTATTTCTACTTCTTATCTTATTGGAATAAATTGTCAGCTTAAAAATACATGAAAAACATTCCGACTTCTATCTATTGCACGTTTGGTTCAGTAAGTACAGAAATACTCTCCTAATTAAGAGAAAAGTGACCCTAAGACTATCTGCAAGCGCTTCAATAAATCTACCAACCATCCAGTATGCTTCCTCTTATCCAAGTATTATAAAAATAATCCTGCCCATGCTTCTATCTCATACTAGGCTTTCTCCTGACCTGAGCAGTTGAGGACATGAAAATTGGAGGCATATTAGCCTTCAGAGAAAGTTTATCACACCAGAGGAGTGAGGTTAGAACAGGAGATTATAAAGCTGGCTGGCTGCAGAGGCCTGAATTTTTCCTATCATCCAAGCCGATGCTACAGCTATTAAAAAGACAATGTTAACAGAAAACAATAAGGAACTGTGGTTTAGTAGCTTCAAAAACTTTATCATGGTACTAGCAATACGGTGAAGTCCCAGGAGAAATGGGTCCTGGGGCTGAATGAGATACATAAGTGAGACTGGCAAAAGTGGAGTGTGAAAACTAGTCATGCTGAACTGGAAAAATGTACAGATACTACTGCTAGACCAGTACATTACGTTACTTCAGCAGAAAAGGCCACATCAAGCATCCAGAGTCAGCATTACAGACATCTGTGAAAGCTGACCGATGGACGGAGGTAGTCTACCTCTGTGTAGAGCCTTCTGTAACAGTTAAGTTCTGGACAACTTCCACATGGGCTCCAAACATGGGAACCATCTATTTCTGTTGATCTTGAGTCCATGTTAAAATGCATCTACATCCAAATGAATGACTTTTTGCCTCTGGCATAATTTTCCCAGTGTGAGATTCTTCCTCCAGAATTAGCCCTTCCATTTTTTCAGACTACAGTAGGCATTTTCCATTTTGGTATTTTTTAAAAGACAACTTCTTAACGAAAAAAAAGAGGGAGGAGAGACATTACAATAGGCAGGAGGCAGAACAGAGTAAATTACCCTTAGATGTTAAAGATTCATTCGTCTGACACATGTTCAGGACCATGCAAAAAAGCTGCCAAAGGGAGCGATTGAAAGTGGAAGCCGTTGTTGGCATTCTATTGACATATCAGCAAATTGTGATACCTTACCCTGCTCTGATATTCAAGTTTGCAAAACAGCACTTAATACTTAAACACAACTAACTGGTAATTAGTAAGCAAGGACAGAAATATTACTAATGACTCTTACCATGTTACCTTAACCAATAAAATATACAGTTACTGCACTTTGATTATACGCTGCAATTGGGCAGCTGGAAAATGTATCTGGCTAACATACAATACCCTAACGGGTCATGTCCTAGAAAGACTTTTCTAACAAAGCTCACAAAGAGACAAAACATGGTAATTTTAAAATGGACCAGCTTACACTGCTTCATCAATTATAGCATAATATATTTATCCTGGTTCAGATATCTTGTTTGGAAGATAAGTGATCCAGTTTTAAAGAACGTTCTTTTTTAGCAGTTTAACAGCATAGCACTGTTTTTCTTTATACTGGTGTTTTCTAACCATTCTCTCAGAAGGGAAGTGTACATCAGGATACAGATTCAAGAGGCTATTTGTTACATCCATGCCATACGCTTCTATGTACACATGCTATAAACAGATATTTGTAAACATGAAATTACTCAGGTTTATTTTCTACCATGTCACCATTCATTCTACAGCATATGCTGTGGAAACAGGCCAGATCGATTTGAAAGGACTATCAGGGCTAATTGCTTTGAAAGCATTATGAAATAACCACCTACTTGCATCATCCACCTTGAACAGTCACGTCAGGTATAGACAAGGGACATCTAAATATGCTGTTCATGTACTAGTTCTCATAACATTAATAAACTACATTAGTTTCTCCTTTGTTGTTCCGGAATGTGCAAAAATGTTCATGTTAATGACATTAAACTCGTACCTCCAAAAAGCAATGTTACATAGAACTTTAGGTTTCCGATGAAATGGACAACAGCTGAGATTTGATTTGGAGCTTTTGTCGGGGTGAAAAATGCAGTAAGTTGGAAGGGAGAAGGTAGGTGGAAGAAAGGTTTTGATAGAGAAGGAGAAGACATCTGAATAGAAAAAACTTTTTCTGGAACTCCTGAACTCCTATTTTGCTAGTCTGAATAAAAAGAAACAAAGTCTGGACAATAGACTTGGCTATAAAAAGGGCACACTTAAAGCTTTAAGATACATAAAATATCAAAAGCATTGTCCTTGAAAATGTTTTCTGTAAGACAATCCATTTTTATGACTATAGCTTTGATTTCATAAGCTTTTTTCTTTATCCCACTGCTCTGTAAGTTTAGTATAAATTAAATTTACCCGTACAATTCATAACTGTCTGTAATTTTCAATCACGTACAAAATATTTTGATATGGTTAATTTTTATTGCAGTGAAATCAAGATAAAAATGTAAGGCTTATTGAGGCACACTTTATGATTGTTAAATTTTTTGGATCAATTCTGAAGCTTTCATAAAAGTATTTTAACTGTCTAATCGTTGAACTGCACTATGGCTATAAATATGGCTCTAGGCTAAAGAGTAGAACATTCTCAGTTCAGAATTAAAGATCTACTGACAACGTGATTTTTTAGATTTTTTAAAGCAGAAACCTAATATGCTTAAGAGCTACATAAATATTTTGCCAAATGCACTGTAAATGTCTTTATGATAGCACATATAACCTGAAGTCTTAGTAATATGAAGCAATTCTAGTCTAAGAAGACGATGAGATTATCACATTTTCCATAGATTCTGGGTGCAAGACTTAATTAGGTTCTAATTAAAGAGATTCTACTGAGTTCTAAAGTGATAGTTAGGCTCATCCCTCCAAAAATCAATACACTTCATGTCAACAGCTCTGAGAACAGCTTGACTTACATATTCACCATAAGTCTCCTGTGCTGGAGGAGGTGGAAGGGGCCGGTAGCCTGCAGGTGGAGGTACTCCTCTCGCTCTGGGTGCTAGAAGTCCACGGCTACGACTGACTGGTCCTCTACTGGGAGGCACTCCTCTAGGTGCTGGTGCCCCTCTTGGTACTCCTGCTGGTGGTGGAGGCACTCCTCCACGGCCCCTGTGAATATATGGATCACTTACCATTAAATACCACCCCCTTGGTATCCCTTTCAACAGCTCCCTCCCACACATCATGACAATTTTGCTTTGCTACAGCCAGACAAAAACTCTATAAAAGAGCAATTTTAGTTTGGCATTTTTCTGTATGCTTTAATCCAATTATGCACATTATGCAATAAATGCTGAAAGATAAAAACTAGACATATATGATTCAGTGATGAACTTCTTACTAGCTTGAGCCATTCTTTTTGCTGATTGCATACACAGAGACACCCAAACCAATTTCCTGGAATCAGTCATCTTCACTACAATTTGATTTACAGTATGTGAAATCGCAATCATAGCCTGGCAGATTCAAATTAACCTGATATTCTACATTGTACTCAAATCCTGCACAGAGGAATCAGTTGCAACTCTCTTCTGATCCTGAGCAAGCTCCTAAATGCAATCCAAAGATCATATTGCATGTAAGAGATTGAATAGGTCAGAATAAATACATTTTCTTCCAGTTCTAAAGAAGAGACTTCCAGCTGTCGCAGGAAACATTCAAACATGTAATGAATGTGCAGAGTGATTAATTGGACATAACTGATCTTCTATATGTATTCAAGGACAAGAAATAGCAGTATATACATGTATTTGTTTTTAAAATTCTGAAAGAATGATAAAGGTTAATTTGCAGCCCAATAATTTGAACACTTAATATATGGATGTAAAAAATCTGAGACCTAAACAGGGACAGTTTTCAGAAATATTTGATCCATTTACAGGTAGAGTTCCCCCCTGCCTCCCTATAGTAAAGGGAGAGACCTAGAGGCACAACCTGTGTGAAGCTTTCACCAATTATCTTCTTTTAAACAGGATGTCTAAAATATTGCTAATAGACATCTCCTTTTTAAAGGAGTCCATTTTCCCCCATTGACTATAACTGAGTTTAAATGACTGCTCTGTAGGCATACAGACTTGTTTTGAGGAATTCACACCATTATTGTCTAATGTAGCAGTTACATAGAAGAAACTGAACAAGCAGAAATTCTTCACTACCCTCTCTTCGTACCAAGCCATCACCTATTTCCAGAGTAGTAACCGAGTAATAATATTCTGTTCTGATTTTAGTAGAAATTTCCAATTCAACCAATACTACAGAGTAAGACTCAGACCTAGTCTTGACATTTCCTATTTCATTTCAACTAAGTCATACAATTTTTTTTAACGTATAAGAAAAAAAATAATCATTTTAGCAGAGATAATTTGAGTATTTGAAAAACTGCATCAGTGATGAAAGAATGCAGAAACATAAACACTTGCTACAATCAGTATCTAATTGCTTCTAATTACTGATCAAAACACAGTCACAAAGTATTTTAAACAAGCCTAGAGAGTAAGTGATTTAAAACTGTGCTTATTACTTGGTTTTGGCTAATCTGTAGAATGCCTCCTCAGGACAGGGTACCAGCTGCTTATTTGACTTCATTGTAGTGGGGGCAGGGGTGAGCAGTGATGTTCCCAGACACAGCCTGCTGAAGTAATATAAAGAAATAGCAAATGTGACACTTTCCAAGTGAAGCCAAAGAAAGGGAAATGAGCCTACTGGCATAGACAACAGTCAATACCAAGTAAAAAAAAAAAAAAAATCAGTAAAAAGACTCAAGAATCACAAGCCATAATTTTCTTCATGGCATCCTTCAGATAGGGTACAAAGAAAGAAGCAGGAAATTGGATGTGCTGAAAAACATGGAAAATCATTTGAGGAAGGAAAAAAAAGTACAATTTTTAGAGCCAGTATAGATTTATTTTTGAAGAGGTATTGTAACATCAGATACACATAACAAAAAGGTCTCTTCTGCATTTCAAAAAAGTTAATAGGATTGGTGTGGTGATGGTGGGAAGTCATACTTCTCCTGTAATTAGGAGACCATTTATATACAGTTTTCTTCAGGAGTTCTTGAAGGAAGCATGAACAATCTGAGAAGTATAGTACTGTGTTACACCGCTCAGATGGTTACTGCATCAGGCTGGGGGAGACTATAGAAAGGTGCAGAGATAAGAAAGCCAATAACAGGAGAGCCAATGTCATATCAGGGTATGACGCTAAGAGCTGATTCTTAGAAACTAAAGAAGATATCAGGGAACTGAAGTTTGACTGACAGGAGCAATGAACAGAAACTGACTCATAACATTGAGGAACCACTTGAATAGGAACCTTTGCATACCCTTATAAAAAAAACAACACATCAGCTCTGGTATTGCCTAATTTGAAAAAGGGTAGCTATATAAACTATGTTAAAAAGATTAAAAAGATACATGTAAGAGTAAAACGTGTATATGCAGTATGGGAAGACATTCAAGAACATCCCATGTTCTTGAAGTCATGCCAAATACACAACAATTGTCAAAAAAAAATTTTGAGAGAAGGCAAAAGGAGGTCAGTAAGACTAGAACAACAGGGCAAGGAAAGGTGTTTAAACAGGTATCACTTATAAAGCTGAACCCATCTTTGAACTTGAGGGACAAACCTAATAAAATAAGTTTAAAATACTCAGAAAAGCAGGTCAGATAATTTAAGGCATTTGTAAAAAGCCTAGAACAGCTAAAAACCTTTCGAACACACTGGAATCAGGAAGGCTGCCAAGAGTCTGAAGGTCAAATCACCAGTAAAGAATGCTAAGGTATGTACCTATAACATCCATTAAGTTTTCTGCTACACAATCAAGAAAGACAAGGTTCTCAGGTTAGAACATTTTCTTACTGGGAATGCATTGGATGGTGCAGCCAACTGTCTTAGAAAAAAGTTACAGAACAATAAGAGTAAGTAATTGTACTATCTTTTTATAAAATGTAATATGAGTTCAGATGCCTAGCTGTTTAACCTGGATCTGAAAGCCAAACTGAATATCACGGAAAGGAAAGGAAAATAGCAAACAAAATACAAAGCAGCACACTGTAAGAGGATGCAGTTAGGCGTGTATGTGTGTGCGTACTAATGATATCTTAACATCAAAGTAATAGGTTCTGAGCTATTCCTACTCACAGAACACTCATAATTAAGATTGGCCCAGTGGTCAGGCAGTGAAAAAAAATTAGAAAATGTAAGAAGAGAATAAATAGAACTGTAACTACTATGTATATTTATTATTGTTTTCTCTTTTGGAAAGGGCGTAAAAACTGGAAAAGCATCAGAAACGATGATAACCAACAGCATAGAATAACATTTATATAAGAAACAATTAAGTAGATTAAGGCACTTCAGACTGCAAAGGACAACTGAGGACAACATACTTTGATAGAATCTGACAGAAACATCAATGGAATAGAACATAAGGAATTATTCACCTGTCATTCCCAATGTAATAACCAGGGAACATTAAGTAGGAGAGACGGAATATTAAATCAGACAGCCTTAAGGTCTGAGCCACTATGACTGCTCTATGAAATCTGATCTCAGAACGGTTGAGGTTGGAAGGGAGCTCTGGAGGTCATCTCATCCAAACCCCTGCTCAAGCAGGGACACCTAGAGCCAGGTGTATAGAACCACATCCAGATGGCTTGTGTCTCCAAGGAGGGAGACTCCGCGACATCTCTAGGCAACCTGTGGCAGTGCTCAGTCACCCACACAGTAAAAAGTGTTCCCTAATGTTCAGAGTGAGCCTCTTGTGTTTCATTTTGTGCTCATTGCCCTTTTCCTGTCACTGGGCACCACTGAGAAGAGCCTGGCTCCATTCTCTTTACACCTTCCCTTCACGTGCGTATACACATTGACAACGTTCCCCTCAGCCTTCTCTTCTCCAGGCTGAACAGTCCCATCTCCTTCAGCCTTCCCTCACAGGAGAGGTGCTCCATTCCCTTCAGTCATCCTCATGGTCCTTTGTTGGACTCTCTCCAATATACCCATGTTTCTCTTGTAGTGGGGAGCCCAGCACTGAACACAGTACTCCAGCTGTGGCCTCGCCAGTGCTGAGTGGAGGGGAAGGATCACCTCCTTCGACCTGCTGGCAGTACTTTGTCTAATGCAGTGCAGATATCATTAGCCTTCTTAACAGCAAGGGCATGCTACTGGCTCATGTTCAACTTGGTATTCATGAGGATCTCCAAATCCTTTCCCACAAAGCTGCTTTCCAGCTGGGTGGCCCCCAGCACATCCTGGTGCCTGAGGTTGTTCCTCCTCAGGTGCAGGACTTCGCACTTGCTGAACTTCATTAGGTTTCTGTCAGGCCATTTCCCCAGCCTGTCTGTACCCCTCTGGATGGCACCATGGTCCTCTTGTGTATCCGCCACTCCTCCCACTTTTGTGTCATCTCCAAACTTGCTGAGGGTACAGTTTTTCCTATTATCCAGATCATTAATGAGGACATTAAACAGGACTGGACCCATTCACAATTCCTTGAGGTATGCTGCTCGTTCCTGGCCTCCAACTGGACTTTGCACCACTAATCAGCACACTCTAGGCCTGGCTGTTCAGCCCGTTTTCAATCCCCCTCACTGTCTGCTCATCCAACCCATACAGCAACAGCTTCCCTATGAGGATGTTTTAGGGGACAGTGCTGAAGTGCCAGGCAGACAATATCCACTGCTCTCCCCTTATCTACCAGGCTGGTGATTTCATCACGTCAAGTTGGCCAATCATGACCTCCCCTTGGTGAATCAATGCTGACTACTCCTGATGATTTTTTCCCCTCAAGTGCCTGGAAATAGTTTCCCAGGAATTGAGATGAGGCTGACCAGCCTGTAGTTCCCCACCTTCTTCTTGAAAACAGGAGTGACATTTGCTTTCCTCCACTCCTCAAGCATCTCTCCTAGTTGCCATGATCATTCAAAGATTGAGAGTGGCCTCGTAATGACATCTGCAGCTCCCTCACCACCTGTAGGTGCATCCCATCCGCGCCCATGAACTTATGTCTATTTTGCTTAACTATTTTCTAACCTGATCCTCTTCCACCAAGGGTATGTCTTCCTCCTCATCATTGGGTCCTTGGATTTCAGGAGGCTGCTCTTACTAGTAAAGACGGAAGCCAAGAAAGCATTAGGGACCTTAGCCTTTTTCATGTCCTGTCATCAGGGTCACTGCTCCATTCAGTAGTGGGACCACATTTTCTTTAGTCTTTCTTTTACTACTTAAGTCTTCAGATAAGCCCTTCTTATTGACTTTGACATCCCTCACCAATATGATGATTCCCATAAGTTATCTCAAACTCACGTTTATGCAGCAGTCACCTCTTATGGGCAAAGCAGATGGCCCATTGGCTTGTTAGTCCCAACACATCCCTTTTAAAATCTATATCTTTCATCCATGCTTTATTTAATCCTGCCAATCTCAATTCTGATCCATCTTGCCTACTCTTTTTCCAAAACACTTCTTTTAATTGATGTATTTCTCTAGTTTTGTGCTTTTATTTTTAAAATAAAAGCCACGCTCACACATACTTAAATGTAACCCACTCTACTTCAATTTCTAAGCTCATTTAGGATGCTAATAATCTTTCTTATTCCATCTATGCTCTAGACATTTATTGGTGTGCAAATACACACAGCATATTAGAAAGCACTCCCATTGGATATCTAATGACTTTTCAGCTAGATTTCCTAAAGAGCTTCTCTATGTATTCCATGTTGTGTCTACCATTTCTGGTCCAATCATGTTCTTCCTTTTGATCTCATGCTTTTTTATTTTTAGGGGCTTTTCCTCCCCTAATCAACAACAGCTAAGAGGTATCCGTCACCTGCTTCTGCAATCCCTGCAGAAACTGCATAGAGGGCCTTTTCTCTACCCTTTTTCTACAACAACCATCTCACTTGCAAATTTAAAAACCTTTGTGCCTCTGCTAACATTTAAATTCATACTTTTACATGTACTTCATCCAAACCAAAACAGCTTTGTTCCATCACATTCACAGAGATATCTTACCATCATATTAATCATGGCTTCTAGCTCCCCCAAGTCTTTTTCACTGCTTGCTGCTTTGATCACTGAGGACATTATTCTGTACACCAAATTTCAGCTGTCATCATCAAATGTACTTGCCTTTGCACACAGTCTACAGGCTGTATTTTATTTTATTTTTTAATGAAAAACACTTAAAATACACCTTTTTATTACATAAAACTATTTGGCATGAAGATTTTAGGTGACATCAAAATTTTTAGACAATGAAGGGGTCCTCCCTCAAAATCAGATACTCTTTCATGTTAATTGAAGGTTTGGAAAAGTAGATTTTGATCGTCACTGATTAGGTACTGAATTCCCATTTTCATTAAAATTATGGCACATTTGTTCAAACTACTATTAAAGTCTTCACCCACAACTTTGGCTAAAATATATAATCTATGATTACATTATAAGCAGCACAATTACTGAATATAAGTTTTTCGATAAAGAAAACTGCTATATTAATACTCATTCAGAATGCTTCCGAACCTGAAATTTGATCAAGTTTCCCAATACATTTCCTTGCTTTTTAGCCTCTCCATAATCCTTCCACCATTTCTTTGTTATGGAAGAAAAGATCTTTGTTTCTAAAGGACACAGAGCATTATCTCCAAACCTTGAAAGCTTTACATTATCAAAACTCATTTTGTCAGCCTGCGATGTCTCCCTTGACTACCTGCTCATTAGATTTTGAAATACAAGGGTCTTATTGCCCTTCTGTCTTCCCTCTATACCATGTTGTCTCGTTCCCTTTCAGAAATCTTCTAAATGTCTTCTTTGCCTCAGTGCCCATACGAACATCTTTTACAATACTGAGATTGCCAATAACATCCAGGCTAATGGTATACACAAATGGAGACTGAACCATCCACTTCTTCAAACTTTTTGTATACTTTGACAGTGTAAGTACTTTGAAACAAGATTAATGTGTCTTATTTTCAGGACACCTGAAATAAAATGGCCATTGTCTGCAATTCCTCAGATTTATGATACTGCAAATACACAAGTACTACCGGAGGCAAAAACTGTTTGCCTTTTTTTGCTACATTTAGGAGAAAAGCTCCACTCTTGAATCTTAAATTAGTATGCTAACCAGAATCCCATGAGTTTCTCTGGATTAGGGCAATTCTACTCCTTAAGTACCTATTAACTGTATTTTCTACTAAACAGTCCATAATAGTTAAATAGTACTTAAGCACACATTAAATCCTAGCTTGTAGCCAGCTCCTTTGATCATGACCTCCAGCCATATTTTAAAGAAAAAAGTGGTGGTCTATGTACTTAAGACCACTGAGACCTACTCTCAAAAAAATACTTTATTGCCCTAAAACAGACTACTACAGTCATGCCAGAAAACACTTCTCTGTTCCACCTTTATTATCAGTTTGGTTTTGATTTCCCAGAATGTGTTAGTCTGGCAGTGATGAATCCAGTGAAGGAGATTCAACCTGCCCATTAAATGGGGAAGTGAATTTAGGTGCTTAAATTAAGAATTAATTTTACTCCTAGAGCTTGGTAATTAACTTGTAGACTTTGCAGTGGAAAAAAAGGCTTTTCAATCTTGTTCCCAGGGACTAGACTAAATAAAGCAAAATGTCGTAACTCAATATTCCTTTTTTTTTTTTTTTTGGGGGGGGGGGGTGCTACATACAAATCTGTACAGAATAAAGCATGAAAATAATTAAAATCTCTGTCACAACATCCCTTGAAGATTATGTCATGAAAACTATTTTGTTGGAACCTGAATCTTCCCCCCATAATACTGTTTTATTACTTATACTTGCAGTTTAGTTTGAGGAAAAAATTACAAGTAAAAAATGAATCAATTTCTATAAAGGAATCTTCTCAATCTGCTGTCATAAATTGAAGAATGAGAGAACAGGCCTCTCTCAAAAATTTTCATGTGCTATAGTGTGATTTGTAAAGATAGCACAGTAATTATATAACATTACTATATAAAAATCCTGAAGTCCACCTTACTGCATACAGTTAAAATATTAACTAAACATCATGTTTTGTAATTTATTAATCTCTTGCTTTTTGACTAAGGAGTTTGATAAGTATTAGGTTTACGTGGCAAGGTTTTGGTAGTAGGGTGGCTGTAGGGGTGGCCTCTGTGGCAGTTCTCCACACTGCCGCCCATGGAGGAGCCCACGGTGGAGTAGGTGGATGTGGCCTGAAGGAGGCTGCAGCCCATGGAGAGCCCCCGCAGGAGCAGGTGATCTGGTGGGAGCTGCCACCTGTGGGGGACTCATGCTGGAGCATCTGAGGGTAGGAAAGCTTTGCAGAGGGATCTGGCTAGGCGAGATCAACGGGTTGAGTCCAGACATATAACATTCAACAAGGATAAGAGTCAGGCCCTGAACTTGGGTCATAACAAGCCCAGGCACTGGTACAAGCTTGGGGATGAGTGGCTGGCAAGTTGCCCAGGAGAAAAGGACCTATGGGTGCTGGTTAACAACCAGCTGAATATGAGCCAGCAGTGTGCCCAGGTGGCCAAGAAGGCCAACAGCATCCTGGCCTGTATCAGAAATAGTGTGGCCAGCTGGACTAGGCAAGTGATTGTCCCCTTGTACATAGCATTGGTGTACTAACCTTGAATACTGTGTTCAGCTTTGGGCCCCTCACTAGAAGAAAGATATTGAGTTGTTTGAGCATGTGCAGAGAAGAGCAATAAAGCTGGTGAAGGGACTAAAAAACAAGACTTATGAGGAGCAACTGAGGAACAGAGGTTGTTTAGTCTGGAGAAAAGGAACCTGAGGGAAGATCTCATTGCTTTCTAAAACTACCTGAAAGGAGCTTGCAGCGAGGAGGGTGTCAGTCTCTTTTTCTCAGGTGACAAGCTTTTAGGATGCAAAGAAGTGGTCTCAAGTTGTGCCAGGGAAGGTTTAGACTGGACAGTAGGAAGAATTTCTTCACAGAGGGGGTGGTCAAATATTGGAACAGGCTGCCCAGGGAAGTGGTGGAGTCCCCATCCCTGGAGGTATTTAAGAGACATGTGGATGTGGCACTAAGGTGCATGGTTTTCTGATGGGACTTGGCAGGTCAGGCTGATAGTTGGACTTGGTGATCTTGAAGGTCTTTTCCAACCTAGATGATTCTATGATTCTATTTTTTTTTTTTTTAATGAGAATCACTACTGAAGCAAACACTCCTATGCAAATTTTATTTTGTACTCTTGTGTCAAAAGTAATGCATATGTTAAAGTTTCAAAGTTTTTTTGTGATAAATAGATTTATCACAAGATTAAAGAAACAGAACACACTGAACATACCTGGCTTTCTCAAATAGTTACAGATCCTTTTGGAGAACGCCACCTATGTGTTCTCAAAAAGAAGTTATTCTTCAAAAACAAATGAGTTTATTCCAGACAGTATACAACAGGAATGATTTAAGTTTGATATAGTGACTAACAAAACAATTGGAAGTTGTGAGCACATTACTGCAGTGATCCACATCACCTTGTATTACTTCTGACATACAGGACAGCAAATTCTAGCCTACAACTTCTGCAATAGCTTTATTTGTGCCTAGATGGAATGCCAGGATCCCAGCCCTGCATACACAAAAATATTAATCAAACATAAATAAATAGAAAAAGTAAAAAAACACATAAACTCATGGAGGAATAAGAGTATTTATCTATTTCTTTGACTGGACAACAACTACATGCTGGTTCTATGAGAAATTATTTCAACTGATAATCCTGAGGGAAGATCTGTACTGTTCCACAAAGGCCACCTGTCCAGAGTAATAGCTGTTCTTAGGAGAAGAAACTTGAAGTTTCTCGATATAGATTCCTATCACTTGGAAACAAGACTAAACCCATTTAGAGGAAAAGTAGCTACAACATTCTGACAAATCTACTTCTACAGCCAGACAATAACGATACATACAATGCAGGTTACTTAAAGAAGCAAGCAGATGCATCTGCTGTGCATGAAGATACATCTACGAAATCATGCTGCGTAGATCATCAGGACTAGCCTAGAAAAACGTGAAAGAACTCAATTCTGAGCACTTTATCAATGCTATTACTTAATGTGAAATTGGTCAAATGCTCTATGAGAAAAGCAACAACAACAAAAAAAGTGGTCTCTTTAGGTTGACCAAGAGAATTTTTTTCCTTACCTGATCTTAACGAAACCAAAATATCTTCTTTCAAACATACGTCCTCTCATTCTGGGAAGTGAACTCAACCACCTCTCCCATTTACTCACTACTGACTTTTTTGGGTCTGGATTATTTTACAGTAGTGTGACAATAGTAGATAGACTATATGCTGAATGATAAAAACTATTCCTGGCTGTAAGTGACAATTTTCCCTCCACCTCAGTGCTGCAAGGAAGATTTATCCATATCCTTAGACTTGCTATTACCATCCTCTAAAATTCCACTTTTCGAATACATATGAATTTGAGTCAGAATTCAGCGATCCTTAAATCTCATTTTCACTTATTCATAAAATAGAAGGTTAAATCTTAGGAAATGCTACTTTTATATTTGCATAATATCCCCAGAGGTATACATTAACATGTGTTAATGTGTGTTTACAGACTTCAACAAGATTTAGGTAGTACTATCATTTATATTGCACTGGTTCTGGATGGGAATTCAAATGCATTAAAGAGAAATCCTGATTCCAAAGGAGGTCCAGCTTCTAGCTACTCACTGTAACAGAAACACTATAAATAATGAATAAATATTCTAAGTGTGCTAGGACAATAAATTCAAAAAGTAACTTTTATAATCCTTCCTTTTATATAGTTATCTCCAAGAAACCATTTAAGAACAATGTCAGGTTTTAAAATAAAGACTGGACTTTCAGCAGGGCAAGGTTCTCATGTCCCCTTTCTGCTGTAGAGGAGGCAGATAATACTTAAAAAGGTGGGATGTTCAGCATAATCCCCACAGAAAATAGCATAAAAATTGTAATAGCATCTGACAGTAATCATGTTTAACAGTATTAGGAGGAAGGAAAAAAAAAACTAAAAATGGGGTCTATGGTGGGTGGAAAAAAGCAGCACTAAAATCAAGTTCAGTGATCTCCCCCCATCTCCCCAGAATATTATTTGACTCTAGAGTCATAAAAAAAAAAATCAAATAAAAAAAAAAAATCGAACAATCCCAAAACTGTGGAATAAAAATTATGCTGTCAAACCACAACCATTAGGAATTTACTTACCATATATAGGAATGCCTGTGCACAAGCTAGAATTTTGTATGAAAGCACAAATGTATTAATTTCTACAAAGTAAAATTTTTGTATGGAGCTAAACATACATGTAACAAGTCTTCTTAAAAGAAGGCACTTGATAAGATGCATTATCTCCAGTTTCAAGATGTCTGATAAGGAGTAAAAAAAGGCATAAATTAGTATTTAAGTGAAACTATTCAGGAATAATGTAATATAGAAAGGCTTAAAAAATTGGGAACTTTAGCACACTTTATCACACCCTCATGAGGATGTGGCAAGTATCAAGGTTGATATATTTAAAATATTCTGCAGATTATAAAGACAGGTTAGGATTGAGTTTTTTAGACTTAATTTTACCAGTCTTCTCAGGCTGTTGACTACTTTGAAGATATCCAAATATAATTTCTTATTCTGCAAGCTTAGCTTCAGCCTCTCCTAGAGGTTTCAGGGATGCTTGCTATCCAAACTGGCTCATCATTGTAAGACAAAGCCTTTAAGAAAGCCTTCCTCCAATGAAAATATTACTCACTGTAGTCAATTTGTGCTAAAAAGAATCAGAGCATTAGAACCGAGTTTGAGATCTTTAACCAATGACTGTAGTATCTCAGTAGCAATGGGCATTATAAATCTTACTCAAGGAATCTTTTATGCTAAAGGAGAGCTTCAATATCTGAGGGAAAAAAAGACTTAAAATTTAAGACAAGTCTTAAAGTAGGGACACATCATACAAATCAATGACCTTTCAGTTTTCTTTAGATCATATATGAAAAATGGAGAGGACAAATACAATTTTTAGCTGTCATTTCCAAATCAAATGCTAATAACATTTAAGTTTACCCTGAAGATACTTCGAGAGTATGCCAATACAATGAACTAAAAAGGATTCTGTATGCTACATATCAGCATGAGTGTCTTGCATAAAATGCAGGTTTGAAAAAAATTTACTGAAATCCAGAGGATGGAAGTAGTGATATGTGAGAATTTCAATACTATTAAAAGAGTTAATTAAGCATGCACGTACTAGATACTTAGTAGTGGAAATTAGTTATGAGGAACTTTAGTGATAAAGATGCAAGATCATACCAAACAATAACCATCTTTTGTATCACAGAAACACTAGCTTAAGGACACATGAGAAATGAAGAAAACAAAACAGAAATGCAAGTGTCCATACTGAGCCCTCACAGCATCTGTAGTAGAGCTGTTACAGGCATCTATGGAAAAATTAAAAACAAGATATTTAGCTGAAGTAAACCAGCAAAAAAAAATCTCCAAAGGCCAGTAAGATCTAATTTGCAATACTTCTTTTATGGCTGATTGCAATGCTAAAGACATGAACCTCAAGATATAATTACCACTACTTTGAATATCACTAAAATCAAAAGGAGGAGGATATATTACATAATATTATTTAACTAAGAACATAAGAACAAAAATTTGTTGATTTAAAGAAAGCAGTTATGTTCTTACAGGACACAACCAACTGTACATATAAATTCTCTAAACTAAAATCCATTCTGTATTGTGTTATCATTTATCATCAGGACACACGTAACTATAAGCAGATCCTTTTAAGTGCAATGATTCCTCAGTACTTCCTCCTCTTATACGTTTAATCTGAGCTACAACACTTCAAAACATTTTGAAATTATTTTAAAAGCTGAAATGTAAGTTTCAATCTTGCACTAATAAGGAACCATAGCTACAGCTGAAGGAAAACAGTTCACCATAGAAAACTGTTACACTTAGCTGCTGGAGACACACTCTCTGCACTGTACCAACTGTTATGCACTTTATTTAGTTTTGTTTTCACACTTCAGGACTCAAAGGATTTGAAGCTGTCATCTCAGTACCTCAATGAAGATAGGGGATGCTAGAGTAAAAATAAAACACCTCCTGTGTCAAGAAAAATAAAGCAAAAGCAGCAATAAACTAGCCTATTCCTGAATCAAACAAAAGACATTTTTATGAAAAAAAGAGTGCCAGTGAGATGAGCTGAAATCCAAATCCTACCTCCAAAACATTTCTATAATGTTATTTTCATCACAGCCATGAAAACTCACTGTAATACAGTAAAAAAAAAAAAGGAAACGCGTATATTGGAAAAATTAGAGAAATCACTATGAAATTCATAAGTCAAGGCAGGACAGTTTTTACCAGTTTTTCAAAAGCTGTGAGCTTCATAGGGCCAAGATGTAGTCCCTACATGCACCTAAGGAGCAACTGAAAGTTAGCAGTCAAACAAGTGCTCACAGTAAGATTGAATATCTTGTATGATGCACAGTGTTTCTTAAAGTGTATGTTTCAAGTTTCATATGACAAATTTCAGTACCACTGTTAATTCGGTTAGTTCAATCTAAACTGATTAGACTGTCTTTGAAGAATCAAGACTATTTCCCTTTTGTTCTTATTTCGGGGTCCTCATTTCACATATCTTACTACTGTAGTTTGAGGATTTTTTTTTTTTTTTTTTAATGTTTGAAGGGATAAGCTTAAAATATACACATTTGAATGAAAGTCCACTGCAGCTGAGATATTTACCTGGACAAAGCAGGAACTGGTACTCCTCTTGCTCGAATAGATGTTTTTCCACGAACTACTGGAACTTCTGCATTTTCTGAACCACCATTCAAATACGTTAATTCTTGAAGCTGTGCCTGTCTGATTTCATCATTGTAGTCCTAAAACAGAGGGGGGGCAGGGGGGAGAAAAAACCTGTTCAACCACCAGCAGGGGGGGGAAAAACAAACTGTTCAACCACTACACCAAGTTAGTATTGCCTGGTGTTGCAAAGTGGTACAGAAGAATGCACTATTGAGAACAGCCCTCCAGGAACAAGGAATAGATTAGACACCTACACTTTTAAAATCAGGAGTTACGGAGAGAAACAATGAAATTCATTCACTACAAATGTGCACTGTTATCTCAAAAAAGAGTTCCAAAATCTTAAATTCTGCAATATGCATGGGTGAACAAGCTGAAGATGTATGATTTATTTCTTATTCTGCACAAATCTTCTCTCAAGGTCTACAGAAAAGAAAGCTGAAGTCATTTACATAGAATTAATATTGTACTTTTCAAATACACAAGAGTCTTTTCACGGGACCTTGAGCCAACCTCCAAAACTGGCACATTTCAGGAATAAAATAGATACCAGAATGAACTCTTTAGAACTGGGCATACTTTTCTGTCATTTTACCCCCACTTAAAACGAGCCAAAGAATGAATCTGTCAAGGTAAACAAAAATAATAATACTTTATTCAGCATCTATACATACACTCTAGAGTATCAAAATATTGATAGGTCCTCTAACAAGAATGAAGTAATCCTTCTGATAAAATCACTCCTCTTCTGCAAATCCTCCCATTTCAAAGAAGGAAGGTTTGTCCAAACACTGCCTATTTTAAAATTCAGTTACAAAACAAAGGATCTTCATCTTTTATCAGAAATCTGATTTTTATTACATTTATGCACTAGGCAGGTACGAAAAGAACATCAGGCAGCCTTGCATCAGACAACTCATTCTGAAACAATGCTGCACGGGAAGGAGATTAATACTTCTATGAATTCAAAGACCTCAATTATCCTTGAAACATTCTGCTTCCCCTAGACCTCCGCATACAAAAATACAAAAATTTTCCTTTACATGCCATTTATGAAGATAGCTACTAAATTAAAAAACTGTGGCACTATACAAGCACTTTTTCTCTCAACCATTTTTTAATAGGTTCTGAAACTAAATTCACAACTGCCCCTTTGAGATCATCTGCTATGTAGCATCAGCAACCAACTGGCAAACAGGATTAAGAAAAAGTCTGGAAGACTAAATCGACTAAACTGTTTCAATAAACTGCACATTTGAAGCTTTTGAGAAACAGATTCCATTGTAAAACAGAGTTTGGAGCCAACACAATTACGCTATCACATGGAGTAGAATAGAAAGAGGTAATGAGCACTGTTCTGACCAACTACTGAACAGAAATTCACTTTGTACTTTGTTTCTGGACCAGAGTTGGTTACAAACGAAAAATTCTACGCAAGGTATGGAGCAAAGAATTTCAATCTTGAAACAAAATGCTAATGAATTGTTAAAGCTGTACCACAAACACAGCTCTCAAAGTTCTGAAATAGCATACACCAGAGATGACCTTCATTACTTCTCCGCAAGACATTCTCCTCAGAATTAGGCTCCTAGAAAAATAACTCCTTTGATCATTATTTATTTTCTTAAAGATGTGCTTAGGTTGCCACTGTGGATGTTGAGTGCTTTTCCTTCGTGATGTTTTCTCCTTTTCCTGCAGCACACTACTAGACATACCAGCAGCATTAGTCACAGACAAGGACTCCATCGTGCAAAGGCACAGATCAGAGAGGATGGTCCTTATCACAAATGCCAGAGGCAGCAGGAGGATACAGAATGACGGGCCAGTACAAGGAAATAACAATAAAAGTAGCCATGATAAGTAGCAGTGTTAATCCATTAGACTCTAAAATGGATTCTTTGATTAAAGCTAACATATGGTCAATTTATGAATACCCTGCTAGAAAACATCACACTTCAAGTCAAATTTAAGAGACAATCATCCCTTTTCTATACTTAGATGGACATGGAAATCCTTCAGACTGCACTCCTCCCATTACAGTTTAGCCAGAGGTGATACTTGCATTTCAGTCAAATGTTGCTGATGAACCTGAAGTGAACAGAGGTTCTCTCATTTTATGGATGTTGTCCACCCTGACTTTCTTGACTACAATCTTGACTACAGAGGATGTTTTCCTCTGCAGGAGTGACTACCTAACCAAGAAATGTGCAAGAAATCATTTCTCCCTAAACATACTTACATGACCCTACTGAGTAACATTCTCCTTTAGATTTTATCTGTGATTTTTACCCAGCTCTGAGATCAACATGCTTGCAGCAACTCTCTTTTGAGTCATCTCTTACTGCCCAAGCTTTATAATATATATATATATATTTTTTTTAATTTAAAAGGATTTTCAGGACAGATCCCTGCAAAACCTTATGCAGTACATCCTTCTATCCTGGAAGTGTGCTATTAGAAGTTTTCAGTTCTCCAGTCGCCTTTATGAACACTTTTGTTTTTCTCCAATTTGCTCAAAAAGTATGTGTTTCTAAAGTCCACCAGCCCTTCCAAATGCCATTAAAATCCATTTCATCACAACCTCTTACAAAGCGAATGTAAGGAAACAAAGCAGACTACAGGAAAAAGAAACATGCAAATTCTGCTCACATAATGTAAATTCACTGCTACAGATGGTTCACTCAAA
Organism: Chauna torquata; assembly: GCA_013399475.1. Taxonomy (NCBI): domain Eukaryota; kingdom Metazoa; phylum Chordata; class Aves; order Anseriformes; family Anhimidae; genus Chauna; species Chauna torquata. The sequence continues at coordinate 61,972 of VXAL01001195.1, read as the reverse complement.
AGTATTTCACAGAATCACAGAATGGTTGAGGTTGGAAGGAACCTCTGGAGGTCATCTGGTCCAACTCCCATGCTCAAGCAGGAACACCTACAGCAGGTTGCCCAGGACCATGTCCAGGTGGCTTTTGAAGATCTCCAAGGAGGGAGACTCCACAACCTCTCTGGGAAACCTGTGCCAGTGCTCCATCACCCTCACAGTGAAGAAGTGCTGCCTGATGTTTAGATGGAACCTCTTGTGTTCCAGTTAATGGTCACTGCCTCTTGTCCTGGCACTGAGCACCACTGGAAAGGGCCTAGCTCCATCTTCAGCCAAGAATACTGTTAACTTTCTTTGTGAAAAGGGCACATTGCTGCCTTGTGTTCAACTTGGTGTCTAACAGGACTCCTAGTTCCTTTTCTGCAAAGCTGCTTTCTAGCTGGGTGGCCTCCAGCAAGTACTGGTGCCTGGGGTTGTTCCTCCTCAGATGCAGGACTTTGCACTTTTCATTGTTAAACTCCATGAGATTCCTGACTGCCCACCGCTCCAGACTGTCAGGGTCCCTCTGGATGGCTGCACAGTCTTCTGATGAGTCAGCCACTTGCCCCAGTTTTGTGTTGTCTGCAAATTCACTAAGGGTGCACTCTACTCCATCATCCAGATCGTTAATGAAGACGTTACAGAGGACTGGACCCAGTATTGAACCCTGGGGCACTCTGCTTGTTACTGGCCTCCAACTAGACTTTGTACCACTGACCACTACACCCTTTCAGTCTGACTGTTCAGCCAGTTTTTGATCCACATCACTGTCTGCTCATCCAGCCCATACACCAACAGCTTCTCTATGAGGATCTTATGGGGGACAGCATCATAGGCCTTACTGAAGTCCAGGAAGACAATATCCACTGCTCCTCCCTCATCCATCAGGCTGGTGATTTTACCATAGCAGCTCATCAGGTTGGCCAGGCATGACTTCCCCTTGGTGAATCAACACTGACTGCTCCTGATAATTTTCTTCTTCACGTGACTGGAAATGGTTTCCTGAATTTGCTGCTCCATCACCTTCCCAGGGATCGAGATGAGGCTGACCGGCCTCTAGCTCCCTGGGTCCTCCTTCTTGCCTTTCTTGAACATACGAGTGTCCTTTGCTCTCCTCCAGTCTTCAGGCACTTCTCCCAGTTGCCACGATTGAGAAAAGATTATTGGGTGGCCTTGCAATTGCATCTGCCAGCTCCCTCAGCACTCGTGGGTGCATCCCATTATTTCTATACATTGTTTTAAAGACAAAGAAAACAAGTAATGCAGGTAACCAATAGCAAAACATAATTAATGCTTGTAGCTGTCAAAACAAGAATAAGAACCACTACTCAAAAATCAAGCAAAAACAGGTTAAGAAAAATTCTATCGGCCAAAAGTGCAATAATAGTATAGCAGGATCCAGGGGGGACTGGGGAAGGTGGGGTGGAAGTATCCAGCTTTTTGTCCATCTCACGGAAGGAATTCTGACAAATACCACACACAACACCCACCAATCTAGCAGTCAAGCAGGCTTCTGACCAGAGAGTCAGGCAAGAACAAAGGGACTGGCTAATCTAAAGGAGAGAAAGAGAATATACCAAAAGGCAGGTAAAAATCAAGGCAACTTGATAAGCACAGCCAAAAAGTTCATGTTAGAAGCCTTTGTGTTTTACTTTCAGTTATACAGAAATAGTTACACACTGGTGCAGCTGCTGAAGGCTGACCTTCAACACAAAGGTGCTTCTTTGTGGATCCAAAAAGACTTGAGAAGGGAGCCTGTAGCGTTTTTGCTATACTCAGCTACAAAGATATTTTGTATTTTACATTCTAGCACCAAATGTGATTGTATATTCAGGCCTGATCTGGAAACTGAAAAACTTCCACAATATTCATCAATTAGGATCAGCATCTAATATTGGAAGGCATAGGTAGCTCACACTGTAAAGAACACAAATTAAGGTCAGGTATTGAGAGAAGGACTTCTTGCTTCAAAGAAAATTGATAGTTTGCTAAGAAAGCCACCGCAGATCTTACAAGAAAATAAAATCAAATTGCATTTGGCTGCAGTTAACCCAATATTATTTCTAGAGGGGACAAAGCCAGTCCTTATTGCTTCATGTAGTTACCGCTGCAAGGAGGAGGGGCAGGGGGCAGAAGAGATTACAGCATTTAGAACCATTGTGATAAGATTATGTTTGAAAAGCCGAAGGGAAATTAAAACTGCGTTGACTTGATCTCATATTTCAGAAGAGATTATGCAGTTCAGCTCAGTACAATAAAGGTAGTGATCAAAAAAGTGAGTAGGAAAAGTGTATAACCAATAAATGGAATTGCTCATTATCAGTCTAATTCTGCTGGCTTAATAGCAGTACAGTAATGACAAGAGTTTGATAAGCATATTTATTATGACATTAGGTGAATTAAGCTCAATGAAGAAGATTGTATGGGAACTAGACATACATCCTGATTTCCAGTGAATGTAAAAGGCATTTCTTATCAAATTGTGTCCATTTTCATCTAAAAACAGCTGTTTGCTCACTAGACTAGATAATTTAACTCCCTTATCTCTAACTGAAAATATATTTAAGCCTTCACACAACCATGAATAGTGTAAATACAGTAACCTTCAACATCACGACAATCCAGCATTCCTAAAAATATTCTGCTGGGTGTCCCCAACCTAATCAGTTAGGATGTCTGAACAATAATATGTTTATTTACCTCTTCATATCATCAGAACAAAGCTGTTTGGAACTTGTAGACAAAGTTATGATGTGGTGCTTGATTATTTAAAACTAACAACATAAATCACAATGGTTGAGGTTGGAAGGAATCTCTGGAGGTCACCTGGTCCAACTCCCCTGCTCCAGCAGGGACACCTGGAACACATTGCCCAGGACCATGTTCCAGGTGGCTTTGGAAGACCTCCAAGGAGGAAGATTCCACAACCTCTCTGGGCAACCTGTGCCAGTGCTCCCATCACCTGCACAATGAAGAAGTGCTTCCTGATGTTTAAATGGAACCTCCTGTGTTCCAGTTTGTGGCCATTGTCTCTTGTCCTGGCACTGGGCATCACTGAAAAGAGCCTGGCCGCATCTTCTTTGCATGCTCCCTTCAGGTATTTATTGATAAGATCTCCCCTGAGCCTCCTCTTCTCCTTCTGGAAGCTCAGGACATTCCTTTGGACCTGAACTGTATTAAGATGCTCCGCTCCACTCCTCTCCTCCAATTATTATCATTATACTTATACTTTACTTTATACTTTATTTTGCATCATGATGTAGTCCTAAGTGAACTTCCTGATGATCACTGCTTACCATGCTTTGGTTCATGCCATGGAGTAGTATTGGAGTGTATGAACTGGAATCATAGGATATCCTTAGTTGGAAGGGACCCACAAGGATCATCAAGTCCAACTCCTAGCTCTGTAAAGGACCACCCAAAAATCAAACCATACATCTGAGGGCACTGTCCAAACACTTCTGGAACTTCAGCAGCCTTGCTGCTGTAACCACTTCCCTGGGGAGCCTGTTCCAGTGCCTGACCACCCTCTTGGTGAAGAACCTTCCAATGTCCAGCCTGAACATCTCCTGTCACAGCTCCGTGCTGTTCCCTTGGGTCCTGTCACTGTCACCAGAGAGAATAGATCAGCGCCTGCCCCTCCACTCCCCTCGTGAGGAAGCTGTCAGCCACCACAAGGTCTCTCCTCAGTCTCCTTTCTCTAGGCTGAACAAACCAAGTGACTTCAGCTGCTCCTCATGTGTCTTGCCCTCTAGGCCCTTCACCATCTTTGTAGCCCTTCTTTAGACACTAATAGTTTTGTCTTTCTTATACTGTGGTGCCCAAAATTGTACACAGTACGCGAGGTGAGGCCACACCAGCACAGAGTAGAGCAGGACAATCACTTCCCTCAACCAGTCAGAAACGCCATGCTTGATGCAAAGCAGGGCACACTTGACTCATGTTCAACTTTCCATTGACCAGAACCCCTAGAACCCTTTCCATGAGGCTCCTCTCCAGCCTCTCACCCCACAGTCTGTACATATAGCCAGGGTTGCTCTGTCACAGGTGCAGAATCCAGCACCTGCTCTTGCTAAACTTTGTATTGTTGGTAACTGCCCAGCCCTCTAATTTGCCAAGATCTCTCTGCAAGGCCTCTCTACCCTTGAGTCAACAGCTCCTCCCAATTTAGTATCATCACAAACTTACTCTGCATGCCTTCAAGTCCTACGTCCAAGTTATTTATGAAAACTTTAACGAGAACTGGCCCTAAAATAGAGCCCTGGGGAACCCCAGTAGTGACTGGCTGCCAGCCTGATGTAACCCCTTTTACTATAACCGTTTGAGCCTGATCCATCAGCCAATTGTTCACCCATCACATTATGTTTTTGTCTAGCTGTATGCTGGACATTTTGTCCAAAAGAGTACTGTTAGAAACAGTATCAAAAGTTTTGCTGAAATCCAAAAAGTTTACATCAACTAGCTTCACCTTGGTCAACTAGGTGGGTGACTTTGTCATAAAAGGAAATTAAAGCTCATTAAACAGGACTTTCCCCTTGTGAACTCGCATTCGCTGTGACCAATGACTGCACTGTCTTTCAGAATAATTTTCTTCATAATTTTACCAGGCACTGAAGGGAGACTGACAGGCCTGTAATTACCAGGGTCTTCTTCCCTGCCTTTCCTGGGAACTGGAGCAACATTTGCCAGCTTCCAGTCAACCAGGACCTCTCCAATTCCCAAGACCATTGAAAAAAATTAAGAGAGGTCTTGCAATGACATCAGCCAGCTCTGTGAGTATGCTGGGATGAAATCCCATTGGACACCGTAGACTTATATACATCCAGATGGAGTAGCAAATCCTGGACAAGGTTGGAGTTGCTGGGCGTTTGTTCCCGCAGTCATGGTCCTCCATCTCAGGGCAAGTTTTCATTAGAATCCAGTTTTCATTCAGAAAGAAGTCAGAAGAAACAGCGAAGGAGCACACAGTCAACTTGAGTCACTTGGGGACTTCCAGTTTCATGGATCTACACTGATGCAAAGCAAAACTCCCAGAGCAGTTGTCAGGTCTCCCAACTAGTGTTGTCAGGTCATCAGCAGCAACTGCTTCACCCTCGAGTAAAACTTGCAGTTGTACCCCTAACAGGCTATAGTAGCCATACAGCAACAGGCATCCAACTGGTTCTTACACAGCTACTCTGACTATACTCAACATCTGTGCTCCTGTCACTCAGAGGTATGCACCTTAGTAAAGCTCCCTTACTTAAGTCTCCCACATTTCCAAGATCTGATACTAATCAAGAACAACACCTGGATAACATTATCAGCACCTTATGAAAAGAAAATAAAATCAATACACCTTGAGCATGCTTTGCTTTCTGTATTTGTTCATTTGACAGCCAATAAAGAAATAGAATGGTCACTGTACAGCTAATACAGTTAGGACCTTTGCACACAGTAACACTACCTCAAAGTGCCCAAGCTGCAATTCTTAAGAATTTCCACATTTTTACACGTGTACAATTATTTGTAAACTTAAACACTTTGTACGTAGCCAGTTAAAGCAAGAATGAGTTAGCTTTTCTGTTATCACGACATGAGAGTGTATCTGGACAGTTACGTATTCGCCTAGTAATTGCCTATATCAAAACTGTACATCACCACTGGTTATATACATCACCACTTCTCTTTTGAAGGTAAATAGAATGAAGCAACATGACCTGACCAGTATCATACAGTAAGCTGATTTTAGAGACTAAAGAACAGAATTTGGAGAAACTTGCTTTAAGTTCAGTGCCATTTCTATACAAAAATATTGCCTTATACATGAATTAAAAATGATTTTTCTTGTGAATATCAAAATATTAGGATAAGGACTTTAATGAACACCCAGATTAAACACATACTTCATGAATTAATTGTTCTGCAAAATTGTTACTTTGACCAAAGTCTAATAAGTTAAATTAGGAAAAAAAAATACTAACAGGGATGAGAAACTTCTTGATTTCTTCCAGTGCATGTCCCATTCTGGCATATGCTTCTGCCGGTGGAGCAAAAACTTCAATTAAAACATGCAGGTCATCATTTAGGTGGAAGTACTTTGCCTCTCCACTTTTTCTCAATTCTTCCTCCTAGGAGAACAGAAAAAGGTTGTTTTTTCGCTATCTTCTCATTTTAAACATTATAATGTGAGTGTTAAAATTGCTTTGGAGGCATTTGCACTTATTGCTTGCTCATGCTTGACTGTCAAAAACTAAAAAATACAAAATATTATACTTTCCTGATACAATTCAAACAATCATGTTGCTAAAATATCACATTTTATCAGTTTGCATATCAACACTATGTGCCTAATAACACAGAATAGGCCCCAGCAACTTCTGCTCACATACAGGAATGGTAACGCAAGGGAGAAAGCCTTCAGTTTTCCCCAAATGCACCACTTATGTAGAAAACACTGTGAGAAACACAACATGAAAGTTTCTTTTCTCAGAAGTACAATCTTCAGAAATAGGTTTGTTCCAATATTCCACAGGAGTAAGATTTTTTGCCAATATTATTTCCATCTTAGTTTCACTGCACTCCTCAGATACTTCTCATTTATTTTGTTCTCACTGAGATGGTATGATGGGTGCATTCCAAAAGAATAAACCAGAAGTGTGGCCAGCAGGTCAAGGGAGGTGATTCGCTCCCTTTACTCCACTCCCATGAGACCCCACCTGGACTATTCTATCCAGCTCTGTAGCTGCCAGCATTAGAAAGACAGACCTGCTAGAGTGGGTCCAGAGGAGGGCCACAAAGATTATCAGAGGGCTGGAGCAACTCTCTTATGAAGACAGCCTGAGAGAATTGGGGTTGTTCAGCCTAGAGAAGGCTTCAGGGAGACCTTATTGCTGCCTTTCAATACTTAGAGGGGGCCTACATGAAAGATGGGAACAGATACTCTCTATCAGGCCCTGTATCAATAGGACAAGGGGTGGCAATTTTAAATTAAAAAAGGGTAGATTTAGAGTAGACAAATTCTTTACTGCAAGGGTGGTGAGGCACTGGAACAGGTCGCTCAGAGAAGCTGCAGACGGCCCCTCCCCGGAAGCGTTCAAGGTGAGATTAGATGGGGCTTTGGGCAACCTGATCTAGTGGGTGGCATCCCTGCTCATGGCAGGGGGTTTGGGACTAGGTGATCTTTAAGGTCCCTTCCAACCCAAATCATTCTGTCTTCTCCAAACTACTGCTTTCAGCATTGCCAAGGCAGCGATGATGAAATTGCTTGTTTTGGCACCTGGATTATAATCAAACAGAAAAAGCAGTGTAGTTTATTTACCTGTTACTCTCCTACAGGAGAAAATAAGGGTTCTCTCCATATTTTAAGAATTATATCAAACAGGGCAAGAATGATGTACTTCATTATTTGTCAAATACGACATGAAAGTTTCAACTAGTTTTTCTAGGTAATGCATGAACTAGTCACATCTGAGTACTTGCCACCTTTCTGACCAGTAACTTGCTGACACCAAGTAATTCAATTCTGGGCTTTTCAGTGTAGACTTTCTCCTTCTCATACAGAAAGGACTGTGTAGTTAAGATTCTCTTACTTGCTAGTTCTTTAGACAAGTTTAATACAGCAGTTCCAAAATACTAATCCAGAACGTATTAAGATTGAGGCAAACAAAGTTATCTATTCATGAAAGAGATGGTTGAAACAATTAGCACAGATAATCCAAGCAAAACTAGAAAAATTTGTGTCTTAAGGTCTCTCATTTGATTAGGTTCTCCATATACGAAGTCTGCAGCTGGCTGAGCAGTGTCCCCAAAGAACTAGGGATGGATGCAACATATTTTAGGTTATTAGCTGATAGGATACCTTTGTAGCACCAGTGCTTTCTTGCACATATTCCACAGGCTTAATTGAATACTGGGAACAGTAATTGTCTGCTTTAGCTCTGAATGCTGCTTGCTAAGAACTACTGCAAATAGGGACATACAATCTATTCCACCTATATTATTCCAAAGTGTCTGCACCCTATCTTCCCTTTCAAAAATCTTATCAAACTCACAACGACAGGAATCTTACTCAAAGACTAATTGTATTAAAATTTTCTGCAAACAGCTCACCAACCTGTAACAAATGTACTAGCCACTTGATTTTAAAAAACAATTTTAGTGAAGAAAATTTGGCTAGCATCTCAACCAAGAAAAACTCAAAAATATGAATAATTACTTCATTACCAAAGGAAAACAGAAAAGTTCAAATGATTCAAACAGAAACCTTTAAGACTTCCCCACAAATGTGCGATTCAAGTTAGGATATGAACTTTTCAGCTTAAGCTTTTGCTTTTAATATAAAAAACCTTCTACTGCAGAGCCATTAAAAAGAAACTGAGTAGAAAATCCTCCGCCCCCATGACACATTTTGATATAGAAGCACGTATGGTAACAGAAGAATGTCAGTTCAACACATTCCACAAGAACTGAGAAAGTTCACGTGTCATTTAAAACAGTATTTGGAGCCTTACTTTATTTGTAAACATGGTTTAGTAGCAATTTTAGTTTTATATTCTTTTTTCTTTTTCTAGTCAAACTGTCATATTTCCTCTTCAAGTTACTAGCAATGTAGTTTTTCACTGCTAAGATTTGTGCTCTACAATTAAAGTCGCATTATCTGTATTATAAATTAAAAACATAACAGCTCCCATTCCAAAAAAATCCTTTTTCATATCTTCAAGCCCTCATTATAGAAGAACGTATTTGTATTTTTATAAATGTATCTTTATAATTGTATTAAATATAAAAGCTATTTTATATTTTCAAGAAAGAATTAAAATAATTAGTTCTTAATGTAGTTGTACAGAAAATCAAGTCATTTAGGGGCTCTAATCAAGTTCGTGACAAATACTCTATAAATCACATAACATTTACTTTGCTTATGGAGAAATGTGCTGAAAATTAAATCCAAGTTTAAGGAAATTCAGCAGCCAGCCCTTTTAGTCAGTATTCCCTGTGCATGTCATTATCAGGCCTTATAGCACATGGGTTTTATATTTCAGATAACATTATGAGCCAGAGACTTTGCTGGAGGCCTACAAAATATGGCGTACTACAGGCAAGTAACATTTTCAGGATTTTAATCTGTATCATTTGAAATGCTCCAATAAAGAAGTGAAATTCACTAGACAGGTGACACGATATCTCCTTACTGATGTACACTGCCTTTGTTTGCTACAACTTTAGCCAGAAACATCACTACAGTAAAAAGAGTGAAACTGGTTTGTACAGACACCTATGAACCTATAGGTTTTTCTTCTGCTGTCTGCTTTGGCTTTTGTAATAGACACTGCCACCATAACCTAATACCTCCCATGAAAACAATTGCAACTGGCCATTTGCTTAAGCTGCATAAATCATCCTCAGTCAGGGCTGTGATTTTTTTCCATTTGTATTTAATCTCCTTTCTTCAGCTATTTTTCTGTCTATAAAACTAAATGTTATTAAGTGTTAATTTTAAATGTTAAGAGCTATTTCCTGTGAAAATCTTTTACTATCTAGAAGTCACTTTCAAATGTGAAAACACTGCCACATTCACTTGGACATTACTCATTATAAGCAGTATAGGAATGATCTAGAACAAGTCACTGCTAATGCCACAGTTACTTCCCCAGGGACTCTAGTTTGAGGACCAAAAGTACAGCTTGTGGTAGCCTTAAAATACTGATAGTGAGAACTCCTCACTATCCTTACAGAAAACAGACTCCATCTGAATCTAACCAATAGAAACATATCCTATGTTTTTTATTTAATCCCTGACTTTTTTCTCACAGGGTTTTTTCATTTGTCCAAAAATTTTGGAAAAAAGTTAAGAGATTCAGGTATCTTAACCACTCTCCACTAACATATTCAGGTCTTACCTTTGTCTTGTCCCTCATAGAACCTTTTCCCAAAATAGACATTTTTGTCAGTGTTTCTTCTTGCAAGCGCTTTAGAGAATTGCCACGCGGACCCAAAAGCTTTCCCACAAAGTTAAACTGTAAGAAAACAAAAAGACATTAAGACCACTGGATTTCTAAACACAGAAACAAGCAAAATGGAGAATACTTTGCTGAAACAACTTTTTGTTCTAGGTGCAAACAAGTATTAAATCATAAATGACAGTCATTAAGTACAAGTGTGTAGGACAGTTAATAGCATGTTAGGGACTCTACCAGATGCCAATAGAAACCTAGAAGCATCTGAACTCAAAGAACTTTGAAACAGCATAAAAAAGTATCACATTCAAAGCTGAGAACAGATGTGCTCAAACTGCTATTCAGTTTTTCAACAGTTATCAGGTACATAACCATAAAAACAAAACTGGCAGCAATCTCTCATAGCTGCAACGACAACCAAACCTTTGAAGACAAAAAAAATCTGAATTGCCTTATGCTGCCTTTAAGATTTATGAAGCAATACAGCAACCCATACAATATACCCTACACTAAAACACAGAAACAAACAGGGAATTAAATCCAGAAAATGCAAGCATATAAATCCAGTCCCAAACCAAAATTAACATTCTTTAAACCTTCGCAACTGTCATTCAACTCTTATTATCACCGAAGATTACCAAAACCACCTGGGGTTCATAACCATGGCATTACACTGTTAGGGTAACTAGGGAGAAGAAGAAAGTGCTGCGCCACAAAAATAAAGGAAGAACATTACTTGAGGAAAACCCAAACACTTCCATTTATAGAAAACATCAAAACAGGCTACCATGAATATGTGGTGCTCCCCCAGCCCAGGATGTGCTTCAGAGGGAAAACAAGCTAAACAACACAAATCCAAAACCCCACCCATAACAGAGGAAAATAACAAAAAGGTATTTGCCTGTTGCCATTTAAGGACACAAAATTGAGCTCAACAAAGCATACTCCCAGTCACATACTGGGAGAAAAACTGTGTGAATTCAACAGCCCACTTTTGCATATCACTGTATTGTATTTTGTAACATATATGAAATTTGAAGGATAGTTAGAGAAGACTAAGATTCTTTTAAAGTATACAGACTTCTTTTTTAGAATGGAAAAAAATCAAGAAGTGCCAATAAACACAAGCTACACTTTGAAATTTGTATGGAATGTTATCAACACAAAGTAATAATTTAATCCATTCAAAATACCCAAATTCAGAGATTACTTATCAAAAAAACACTATTCAGGTATTCTTACTGTCCCCAGTAAAACTTCATAAAACCATGACATTCAAACTGTTGGAATCTGAATTGACCTAATCATGGTGACAAAAAGACAGTTTTAGGCGCAAGTAACACAGTGCCACTACAGAGCAAATACGTTTAAACTACTTGTTTTTCTGGCCTCATTCATGCAACAGTTTAAGTTCTCTTTGACTCCTCCTCTAGTACTGTGTCATTAGAGGGCCACAAAGAGCTCATTTGATCTCCCTACTCCTCTAGATGAATTTGATAACGCTTGACAGTGGGGAAGCAGCAGCTCTACCAAACTCCTTTGTCACTGCAACGGAAGTGCTGATGGAAAAAAAGCCCAGCTGCAGTCCTACTACAATGAAGAAAGCCTACAGCTCCAGTTCACCTACTTCAACTTGAGACAAAAAGAAATACAAGCATTAAAAAAGCCTATTAAAAATGAAAACGTAATTCTTCTCCCTTTAGTACCTGCAAGCTCAATTCCTGAGTTAGAAATAGGATACAATTGAATGAATGGCTATGGATGACTAGTCCACACAAGCTATTGAATTTAAGACCGTTCATGAACTAGTCTTTTCTGAAACTATCAGTTCAAACCTCAAAAAATCCTCAGGTGATATATCTAATAAAACAGAGTTAAAGGTGTTACTTTTTTTTTTTTTTTTTTGCTTACAGGTCTTAAACTATCAAGGAAAACATATTAGAAATAGGTTGCCCAAAGCGGTAGAAATCTCCACTGCTGAGAATATTCAGGACTCAGGTGTCATCTAATTTATAGTCAGGAGGTCATCAGAAGGTTGGACCCTAATTTATAGTCAGGAGGTCATCAGAAGGTTGGACCAGACATTCTCCAGAGGTCCCCTCCTCCACGGACTTCTGACTATGATTATGAAGGTATAACTGCAGCAAAAGCATTCAAACCAGTTGAAATAATTTGTAACAAATACTGAACTTCCAAAAGTCAATAATGCCTTGTCAATAATTTCTTTAAATAAAGGATCATTACTTATGAACAAGGACTATGTTTAAAATCAAATGGAAACCCGTACATAATGGAATACTACATCAACTTTTGAAGCATTTCAGGTTACTTGTTTACATTAAAATAGTCTTACAAATTAGGAAAACATCAGTAAGTGCTGCATACATTTCTCAATGAGAGGTTTTTCCATTTACAGTAGAGTATGCTAAAATTACTTCAGAATGTTGAGTACCTGCAGTCTGATATAGTCTATATTTTTAAACAATTTTAGTAAGCTAAATATTCAGACAGCATTTCACCACAAAAATCACAATTTAGTAATAGGCAAGCATGTATTTAACTATGCAACGCACAGGGCTGAACATCACTAAATTGAAACAAACTACTTGACCATTAAAAACTAAAAATTTTTAACTTACAAATGGAAGAGCACACTTGCAACAACAGAAATGAGTTCTACTTCTGCGTGTCATTTTCAGAAAAAAATGAAAGTAACTAGGGGACTTCGGAGCTAAGAGTTGTGTGCTCCAAAGCAGGTCTGTTCACTCCAGCTGTTTAAAACCGAATAGTGTATATCTAAAGCTTGACCTACAAAATTAATACCAAATGTTATCTTTTCTGCAAATACAAGAAAACCTCCAATGTTGATGCTAGACATTATGGTAGCTATACAAAGCAGATGACATGTTCTAAACAACACATTTAATGAATATGAAAATGTATTAGCTGTATCCTGAGATCCACTGAACTATTCATTCCTGTGTACCCAGGCTCCAAATATTAGATTTGACAACCCTGAAGCATGAGAAATCCGTGCTGCAAGTCTGAAATTCTGCTGATTTGAAGGTATAGCACATCGAGATACAGCTCAAAGTAATGAGGAACATTACTACAGGTTACTAGAAATGGCTTACTATCTTGTCCCAAAGACTTTTTGCTCCCACATAAGAAAGTTAAAAAAGGACTGACATTTCAGTTGGTTATTCTGTAAATAAAACCCATTTGATATCAAATGAAGCTTTTCAGTAGAGAAAATTTACTTTGAACAGATACCAGATTTTGTTTGAACTATTCCTTTATCTCCCTTTTACATTAAATGGGAAACATCTGATCAGCAAAAGCATAGCATCAAATATTTCACCAAGATATAGAAACACTCAAGAAGATAAGCACTAAATCACTTTATTTATACAGCAGATTTCATCATCTCCAGTAGTCAAGAAATAGGACTCAAACCTAAGGTACAAAACCTCCACACAGTAAGAAATTTTAATTACATAATTAACAAATCCGACCTAGCTCCTAGCGAACCAGAAGTAAGCAAGCCTGGCAGATCCAAGCTAGCTCTTATACAAGTTTGCTCATGTACAAGCTTCACAGCTGCTTCCCATGCCTGACATTCCTAAAGTTTATTTGCCCTTCTGAACACAGAAAAACAAAAACAAATTCAGGTCTGGTATTGAGCTCAAGCATATAAACTATGTCTGATTTAGGCACTGATGAGTAACAAAAAGATCTTTGCGCAGGTCTGGACAAGTCAGATCAGTTGCTTGTTAGCTCTGGCTCAGAATCAGACATGCCAGACTCCTCTCCTCACTCTCTTCTCCACAGTACAGCACAATCGTATGTGGATTGCACACAAATACTCTAAATTGTGCTCAAGTTTGCTAGCTTCAGCAGTTGTATTAAAGCAGTCACACTGCCTTCCAGCTCAGGCTGGTCTGGAAGTTATTACCCTGCTCATAATTCTACAGACTACCTGAACTATGAACAAGTACCAGGTATGAATGTTATTCTATAGTGTGGATAAACCTATGTTAAAACAAGGGCTGTCTATACATTAAAACAGCTTCCAATATCTTAGGTAAGAATCAGGAACTTATTACTGTATTGGGTTTACGTGGTAAAGGTTTGGTAGCGGGGGGGGGCCACCGGGGTGGCTTCTGTGAGAAGATTCCAGAAGCTGCCCCGTGTCACATAAGAGCCAGCTCCAGCCGGCTCCAAAAGGGACCCACCGCTGGCCAGATCTNAAGGTGTTTTTAGTTTGCTTTTAGTTTCTCACTGCTCTAGTTCGCTAGTTATAGTAATAAATTATACTAATCTCCCTATGTTGAGTCTGTTTTGCCCGTGACGATAATTAGTGAGTAACTTGCTCGTCCTTATCTCAACCCTTAAGCCCTGGTCCATCCTATTTTCTCCCCGTTTCTTTGAGGAGGGGGAGTGAGCGAGCGGTTGTGGTGGAGGTCGCCTCTTTAGCCGGGTAAAACCACCACAATTACCGATAAAAGGTATATAAAATTGAAGATAAAGTCGTCATTTTAAAGCTGTTTCTGGATTGGCTCTGAAGGCTATGACAAACACGGTGCCTTAAGAAACAAGATTATAGCAAAAAAGTCAAGCCATCTTAGCAAAAGCAGTATCAAGATCCAGGGTAACAGAGCTGGGAGGAAGGAACTGGAGAAGACACTAGAAATCGTTACTTCAGCTACCGTTCAAGCCAAAGACATTCATAAATCCTCATTTTAGGAAGTATTTTTGCAGATCCAATACAGCAGAGATTATGGACTTCACTGCTTAGCAGCTACTTCTTTCAGAATCCCCACATCAAAATATGCCTGTGACGGTTATCTAGAGATGTTTATTTCCTTATCAAAGCATTGCTTGAAACTACTTCCTGAAAACAGTTCTGGAAAAAACACTGCTACAAAGAAATTATACAAATGAGACATTTTCTCTACAATCATTTAATCTGTGTGAATTTCAGCAAAAAAGGAATTAATGCCAATGCTACAGCATGTTTAAATGTATATATTACAGGAAGTGTGATATAATAGAAAAAGTAATCCTCGTTTATCCCCACCAAGACAAGTCTGCTGAGAATTGTTCATCCAGCTTAAAATACTTAGTGAAAATACAAACGCTTGGGCAAATGCTTTGCTGTAAAGCTCTAGCAAGCCAACGTCAAAGCCGTAGAAAGCTTTCTTAACATATTAGTTTTCTGCAATGGTTCATCTGTGATAGATTCACTAGGAAAAAAATATAAAAATATTTAAATTAAGATTCAGGGCACTTTCCCTTACAATGACCTGAAACCAGGAAAACGTCAAGATTTTCCTTACTCTTTTCATGAGAATAAGGTTTCCATAGGAAGTTACGTACTTCAAGCATTTACATTGTACCACAAACTGCTCTCTCCTTCACACAGCTCTCAGAACAGTAATAGATCTTTAAACATCTATTCAACATGAAACTTCTTCAATTACTGTAAAGTTACTCAAAAGTTACCTCTGGTAGTAAGTGTAATGCTTGCTCCTTCGTGTCACTTGTGGTTATACACTTTTTTCATTTCTCATTCCTACTGTAAGAAATCCTTAGAACCAAGGTATTATTGTTTTCTAACTAGTCATGTGATTAAAATATTAACCTCTCCATGACTATGTAAAAACTGCAAACACATTAGACATAAGTGTCATTGTTAAATACATATTTTAATTTTAAATGTTGAGCTAAAAGACTAATGCATACCTGCACTTTAAGTAACTTTTGAGAATATATATTTAGAGTATCACTTCAGCGAAAAAATACAGACCATTTCTTAACAACTTCTGAGATCTACCCAGTATTTAAACATAGTTCCACAAGCAATTTTTAAAGTGGTAGCCTGTCACAAACGGAAATAATTATTCCTGCAGTTCTGATCAATCTCACGGAAAACTATCATGATTCCATTTACCATCCATGGAAGCTATTTCCCCAAATTCAGAACACTTGAGTTCACTAAACTGTCAAAGCAAAATCAGATTTCTGAGATTATGAATATGCATTATGAAGTAGTTCATCAAATATGTGGGAGGGGGGACAACACTCTCCTGCCTCACATGTACACCTGTAAGCTATGAAACACCTTTCACACATCCTGGCATTTCATAGCAGTACTAGGATAGATGTAGAGTCCCTTCACTCTCTTACAGCCACATCATGACCTTCCATTGCCAGCTCACTTTATGCCTGCCTCTAAGTCTGTGCAAGTTTAAAGATTGATTTTTTCAAGCACGAAATGCAACAGAAGTACAGGTTTAAGGACTGCATTTTCACACTTGACCTGAAGTCAGCAAAAATATTCAGCTGATCAAACAGCAAGGTATATTAAGTCACCCTAAACTCCAATGCCTAACCTGACAAGATCTCACTCCATTATCTCCAAGTTAGATGTCCAGCCATCCATGTGGACGCTGACATGTAGGTAACTACCTGGAACTGAATCCTACCTCAAGAAGTTGGTCCTTTTCCCATCAGGTTGCATAAAATCCTAACTTTCCCTCTACTCCTTGCTTGTAGTAGATGTCCCAGTTAGAAAGGGACTACAGACAGCATTATCAAAACATCCAAGCCTCACCTAAATACCTCAGATTAATTCTCCTATCTTAGGGATTCAAATCTTTCAGAGGAATCCATAGAACTAGACCAACCTGAACAACTCCTGACAAGATTGCATACAATCAGATTTTGAAAAGACTTGACTGTGCCTGCAACCTACAGAGGAATTTCCACAAGGTTTTGTCTCACCAACTAACACTATCTGTCATCATATTAAGACATACTAGCTCAGTTTTGTGGTTGTTTTTTTGTTTGTTTGTTTGTTTTTAAATGTACAGGAGTTTGTAACAAACACAAATGAAGAGAATTCATATGCACACCCAACCTTGAGTTGAAACTGAACATAACTGCTGGAACTATCTTAAATAATTTCATAAAGCAAAAAATTCAGGCTATCTTGGTTATTCTATCACCTTCTATCAAGGTCCTGACAGAAACAAACCTGTTAGGCCAACTACCTCTAGTATGAGAAGGTAGGCTTGTTAACACTGACATGGTTGAGCAAGACAGAAGGTCCCAGCTAAAGAACAGACGTACACGGTACCAGAGAAAGCAACCAAGAGCTGTTACGTAGGAGGCAAGTCAATAACGTTCATATGAATATTCAACTGTTGGAGCACTAAGCGGAAGACCAGGAACAGGGAGGTTTTTTTCAGGGAGAGCAACAATACCCAAACAAAAAGGAAAAAGTGAGATACCTACTTTTGAACCTGAAGTCTACCAAATTGTTTTCAAAGATGAAACCAGCTGCTCTGAACTTCAGTTGAATAACCTTCTGCTGCAGTTAACCTGTCACCTTCTGGGTTTGTCAGAGGTAATGAGGCTGAGGATGCACAGGACCCAGCCATGATCCTGTGAGAATGTATCTGACAGGACAGGTAATGCGAGCAGGCATTACAGTGATAGGTTGGTCAGATCAGTGCTACAACTCTGACCTATGTTGATGCTATTATGATTTATTCAAGGAGTCAGAGTTAGAAAGGTTTTAAAAAGGGAAAGCACAATGGAACACTTAAAGGAAACTCAGTTAACCCTGTGTCTGGTTTAGTAAGGTGTCTGAATGGTGAGTGGTGGGCTGCTTTGGTGCAGGGACCTCATTTACAACCAAAACTAATGATTATTTCATTGATCTTGTATATACATATAAACAGCAGAGGCATCATGACTTGCCAGAGAATCACTGGCAAATATTAACAGAATAGTTTCTGCTAGCAAAATCACTTACATTTGTAGTTTTATTTTTAGATATTACACCCTCTTAAGGATTTAATAACTTTAATAAACTGCTTTTCTGATCCCATTTAAGTTGAAAAATCTGCATCATTTACTTGGGGAAACACTATTCTATTTGCAAAGTTGAAGCAAGCTTAATTTTTTTTTTTTTTGGTCACTTTCTGGATACCTAAGTTTGCCAGATTCAGCCCAAACTGGTACTCCAATGCTTGACAGATTTATCAATTATTGTAGTAACTTTGTCAGCTCTAAATGCCAAATTCTTGGTGCATTAACACAGAAAAGACTACACTTGAAAGACTGAAGGTATCCTTGTCTGGGATCTTGTACAGCAACTGACAGCTTTAGTGTGGACGGCTGGCATATAGAAACAGAGGAAAAATTGCTAGGAGAACAGCTCTAAATTCAACATTCGCATGCAGAAAAGCTTTTTACGCAGCTGTCATCCATATTTATCTAAGTCTTACATTCCAGGCTTCTGAAGCATTTGTCACTAACACTGATCAGCAGAAAGGAGAAAATTACTCAAATCAGAATTAACTTTTAACCATTTTTTGTGAGGAAATATCAATATCACCCTCTTCAAATGACACATTTGCATTAATTCCAACAACTCCTGCAGGCAAAATGGTCTGGCGAACTGCACATACGCACAGGAAAGCATGGCCTAGAGGCATAAAGCATTTATGTGAAGCATCATTTTAGGTTTTATAAGCACCACATAATACCTTCTGCTTAAATTCTGCAGAATCTGAATATATAATAAATGCACTGTAAATACAATTCACCAAGGTGACTGGAATCATTTCATATCTACCCTGACAGACTTGATAAAGCATTCCTAATTTGTGCCTTTCTCTGAACATATGAACAGGACTAGAATTAGTATCAAGAGCAAACATTAGGATGCAAAAAGACTTTGCTCCCCTGCGTACAGGTATTCAAAGTTCGTCACTCACTGCAGACTACAGTATGCCAGGATAAGGCTCTCAGTTCGCCATGTTGAAGCTATGTCGCCTTGCACAAAGTATTGAAATTTATTAGAGTTCCAAAATAAAACAGCAAGCCTGGGTCTAGTAAACAAGATGACATTCAACTGCAGCAACTGCTTGTGGTTTGGGTCCCTTCCAGAGAAGTTCAAGAGTACCTGTCACAAGTCTGAATTCATGCTCACTTCCCAGACTACTCCTATACAGTGAGAAATTCTAATTTCTTTTGCCTATATTTAATCCGTAATGAGTAAGCTTTGACAGAAATGTCCATCAATATGCAATAAAATGGAAATTTCTAAAAGAAACATCAAGCACCTCACTACCCATTAGGGGGTAAAAATATTCTTGAACTAGAAAATACTTATAGCTTTACTCCTTCTGGTAGAAGAGATTTGTGTGAGCGGAGATGTCAGTATTCTCCTTTCTGAGGAGAAAGTACTAGTGGAGACACAGGAACTTGCATGGGAAGTCTGTTCTGCACAGTAGTTGTACTCTATGCCCCCTGGATCCTGGTCTTCTAAACCAAGACATACACGATTGCAAAGCTCTGTCTTCGGATATAAATTCAGGTTTCCTTCCATAGCACATATTGGGCTTAATTCCATCTCAGCCAAAAGAATATCTCCACAGACCAGAACTAAACACACAGCAAAGCATCCCTCCCCTTTCAAAAGACAGCATGGGCTTTCCCACTAGCTATCTTAAACAAGAATTTCAGTGTTTAGATCTTTACATAAAGTTGGCACTAAAGAAACAGGAGAATCTTTCAAAAGGCCCTTTTGCTCCTTTTAATATCCATCTTGCTTTGTCTCCCCTTAAGCTCATCTGTCCACGTATTTCAACATTTAAACGAAGAAAAACATCTTGATTAGAAACACTGTCCATGTAAGCTTCCCCTGTGTTTTAACTTCCCTTCTTCACAATTCTGTATGTGGTCTTTATAGACAGAGGTCTTCATATTCATTAAATAAAGATGACTTCTAAGTCAGAGTTCCAAATAGGCGCCCAGATGTAAAGGGTATGCAAGCACACAAATTCATTGAAGCAATATTTCATGAAGCTTTGAACAGCAGTAAAGAAATCCCTGCAAGTTATCCAGCATGGTCTAAGAGAAAAACACTGACGGTGCAAAGAAAACTATTTAGAAAAGAGTCTTCCAAGAGAAAGAGAGGAAGGAATGGTGACATTCCTTTCCTCCATGAGCAGAAACAGAAGCAGTCCTGAAATTTTTAATAGGAAAACAAAAGCTATTTCAAATAAGTGATAAATGTTAATATCCTGCTGATTTTTCATAGCATTAGCCTTAAAATTTATAAAGAAATACAAAAGACTGAAGTTCCACAGACTCTTAAATGTGGAATACACACTTCTGTGTGGCAGTAATTAATCCAGGACAACATCTGACCATAACGAAATGTTTAGAATTCATGGTGGTCAAAGATATTAAAATAGTCCCTGCTTCCGCTGGAATACATTGCACAGTTTAGCAGGGTGGGTATACCTAGTTCAAGACTAACACTGGCTGAAACTGAAGATGAGAGGAAAAAAATTTACACAGTGAGTTCCTCTGACAGTGTATTTTAAGCTGCACTTTTGCATACAATAAGTACATTTCAAAGCCTGGCAACAGCGCTAACTTAAATATAATTAATTCCTTCTGCTATTCCAAAGAAGATCCTACTATTCTGAAAATATTATTTATCACTTGTATTCAGCATACTGTTTTTTCTGTGACTGGCAACACTTTTCTGCTCATTTATTCCAACAAACATTCCTACCTTAGCACTTCCATAGAACAGACTATAGAACAGCATTGGTACAGATGGTTAATACTGTTTTAATTGTAACAGCCACCTCCTTAAAATACTAGTGGAATATCTTTATAAGTACTTTATAACAAAGTATGAAAATTGGACTTACCTTAGGGAATTGTTTTACTGGAATCAAAACTTTTTGTCCCAACTTCATATTTTTATTGATGACTACATCAATATATTTTTCTTCTTCCTTTCCTTCTCCTTTTTGGAATTTTTCAATTTCTGTTAAAGGAAAAATTTTTGTTATTTTCTCAGTTTAATACTGCAAACTGAAAGCTGAGAATCTTCAATGTCTATATAAATTAAAAATAACTTTAAAAATAATACCATATCACATAACACTAGTGGTATAATATATAATTAATACACATATTACACAGGTCAATGGAGTAAACCATGTTTTGCTTTTACAGTGTTTTAATATTTATGTTCATATTAGCACCTTGAATTAGCATTGCAAGTGTTTAAAAGGATTTACCTTAATATTTAGAATACATTTATGTATTAAATGGCTCAAGCAAAATTAGATGCCTTTACTCCTTTTAAACTCAAGAACTTACAGCATAGTTTAATATTTGACTATTTTCTCCTATGTTACAAAGTACACAGTTGTATAGAAAGTTATATAAAGTATACAGTTGTAATAGTGGTTGTCTACTGTACACTTACAAGTGTCAACTCAAGCTTTCAAAATTTCAGAAATGCAATTAAAGCACATTGGTATAACACTAATCTCAGATTTCTGGGTATGAGCCAAGATGACAACTAGGAATGAGATGAGAAGAAACTCCGGCCGCATGATCCTACTCATTCTAGAGGTATTTCAAGTATACACAGGATTGATTCTTGATTCTAATTCTCTCCAAGTATAGACTCCGTTGTGCTAATGAAAAATGGCTGATTTGATTTCATAGGTGCATAGAAGGAGACAAAAAAACCAGAAGTGTTGCTTGAGGTCTTCACTGGATTGGAGTCCAGCTTGCCAGAGGTTCCAGTCTGTTAAACACGTTAGCCCAGGACACAGCAAAACCCAATGAATTTCCAAAGTGCTATAAAAGTTCTTCTATGGATATTTAACATTTATCCTCCACAACCACCTTTAAATATCCCATGAAATTCACAGTGAAAGTAAGCAACCTTGTATTCTACTTCAGTAGAAGTTAGTGATGCTTATCACAAGCTTGAAATTGCTTATGACTAAAGAACTAAGAAAGCAAAAATAGAATCACCTAGGTTGGAAAAGACCTTCGAGATCACCAAGCCCAGCTGTCAACCTGACCTGCTGAGTCCCATCACTAAACCATGTCCTTAAGTGCCACATCCACACCTCTCTTAAATATCTCCAGGGATGGGGACTCCACCACTTCCCTGGGCAGCCTGTTCCAATACTTGACCACCCTCTCCACAAAGAAATTCTTCCTACTGTCCAATCTAAACCTCCCCTGGCACAACTTGAGACCATTTCTTTGCATACCATCACTTGTCAGCTGAGAAAAGAGGCTGACACCCTCCTCACTGCAACCTCCTTTTGCATAGTTGTAGAGAGCGATGAGCTCTCCCCTCAGCCTCTTCCCCAGAAGAAACAGTCCCAGTTCCCCCAGCTGCTCCTCAAACATCTTGTTTTCTAGTCCCTTCACCAGCTTCATTGCCCTTCTCTGCTCTCAGACCAACCTGAAGGCTTCTGAAAGACCAGTCCTCCACAGCTATACTTTCAATTCTTCTTGGCAAGCCCCTAGGAAATTTAACCATATGTGTTCTAGCAGTGTAAACATTCTAGAGGATCCATATTCTGCAAAGCAACCTTCTTTCAGCATTCTTTATGTTGCAGCACACTCAGGAAAAAAAACCTCCAAATCCCTCAGTTCACAGCCCCACAAACTGACAACAGCTGAGGAATGTATTTTAACAGCTGAATCTCAGTAACACTGGAATTCACATGGATTTCGTAGATGCCACTTTATGGATTGGATGATTACAGGCAATTAGATAGATGCAAAGCTATATTAATTCATTTCCAGATGAAACTAAGACTGACATTTTATAGGGTATGATGTTTGCACTCACACAAAGCAGGTAACTGATGTGTTAAACAGTCTAAATTTCTGAATTGCACATGCCGACATGTAGTGTAGTATTATTGCAGTATTCTGAAATACAAGTAAACTACTTTAATACCTCTGCTTCCTGATATAACAAGGGCAATGATGATAAAGGTCTGATATTTCTTGGAAGACAAGAGTGGATACTCAAAGGCTTATGTTTTAAGAGTGGAAAACAAACATGACATTGATTTTTCGTGCTGCAGTTTGTACACACTAAGTATAAATATTCAAAGCTCAAAACTATGCCATCAGAAGTATGAGGTTCTTTAGCAATATTTTATACTAAGATATACCAAACGTTAAAATTGTAATAAAAATAGATCTACTCTGTTACAGCTGAAGCAAATGCAATCACAACAAAATTTAACCCTAGGACTACAAGTTGTTCAGAAAAGCAGTATAGCATAGTTTGACTCTATTCGGGATCCAAAATACCACAGCACAGTGCATTAATTTCATTTTGAAACAGAACAGTGCACAGAAGACTCCCAGCAGTTAGGTTGATACGAGTTCTTTAGAAGTTTTCAGTAGCTGTAATTACTGATACAGTGAAGGACTTCTTCCTACAGTAATCTAAACTTAAGGAATAAAAGTACCTTTAACATCAAAACCCAGAAGTTCATGTTTTTATCAGTGGGTAGATAAAGCTAAAAATTCATTTTCTCCTGTTATGCCACACACTGTTGTACATAACAGTATAGTATGGTACAAACTGCAATCCTACCCCACCCACCTGAAACTTTATTTGCATAAGAGTTGCATTTACTGATGTAACAAACTGTAAATTAGAACTGAATTTATGAATGAACTCCGGTTCAAGGAGTTCATGGGAAATGCTAAGAAGTATTACACAACCGAATGAGTTTTGTTTCAGGAATATTCAGGTCTCAGACTTGTCAAGGTTAAAACGTATTCGAAGAGTTACAAGCAGGGTACTAACAATGTCTCAGTAACATTCCTCAAACGAGCCAGCTGTATAAATTCCTTTGAAGATCAACACACTGCTACTTTTATTTCCTAAATTTTAGCTTACATAATCATTTGAGCCTGGTATTTGATGGCAACCTCAATATATTCATTCATAATTTTATAATATTTTATTTACTTACATAATACAAAAAAATTAAATAGGTCACAGAAAGAGCATCACTTTCTTGCTCTAGTAGTCACTCAACTTGAAGCAGTCAAAGTAAATTTTGAACGAAATTCATTTGTTTGAAGATATTTTTGTATGCCAGATAACTACATACTTTTTATTGACCAGTATAAGAACAAGCATTTCCTTATTTACCCTAGCTCCCACTGTTTAAGCAAGCTCCATTTGCTTGAAGAAACTACTGAAACTCATGAAACTGCCAATCAAGTGCTAGCAAAATGGATCACAATTTCCCTCCAGTTTGTTTTAAATTCAAATGAATTCTTTTTCTTCTGAGCAGCCTTAACAAGGCACACTGGCATAACACTACAAAATAAGTATTTTCTCCTATTATTCCCAAGTTAATCAAACCAACTTAAGACTTCATGCATGTTCACTGAACAACTGACAAAAGTTATCCTGAGACCACAAATATTTCAGATTTTTCTTTCAGCTTTTTATTTCAGATTTCTCATTTCATTGCACTCAAGGCTAAGACAAATATGAAATAAAATTAAACATTAGAATTAAGCATAAAATCAGATTTTCACAACTCATTTGATATCTATCATTCATGTACACCAAGCTTTAGATAATTAGGAAAAAATTATGTCAGATCACATAGAAAATCCAATCAGATTTTCAAGGTCAAACAGCCAGGAAGATTTGCTTTTTCTTAATCCTTAGACTACAGTCTCTACTGCTTAGCTATATGAAGCAATGACATCTCCTAGATCACAAATAGTGAGTGAACATGTGATTAAAGCTTCCCCTAATACTAGAGATTAAAATCCCATGTTCTCAGACCAAGGATGCAGCTAATGCAATAGTCCAGGAATTTACGTGGATGAAGAAGTAACTGCGTGGATTTTTCTCCTTTACATTTAATCATAGCAGAGCAAGCTAAGCAATGATTACTCCTCAGTTAATTCACCAAACAATATTGCTAGATATATCAGATAATGACAAAGTAGAATTGTTTCATGTTAATCTCCAGGTAGAATTAATCTTCCTATAGGAGAACTATAAGCCAGGATTCCAGGTCACTACTAAACCAATATAAGTACCCATGTTTAGTGTAGAATGAAGCAATGCTCTCTACTTGTCTGTTGTAAATCAATTTGTAAGTAAATGTAAAACCAAATGATAATCCAAAGTAAACAAATGTTTATTGCATTTACACTCACTACAATGCTTACAAAACAGGATCAACAGAAACAAGAATCAGCTAAGTTTGTCTGGAAATCCTTAAGAAAGTCTACGATTTTTCCTCAGATTCAGAACTCTTATCAGAGGCCCTATTAAATTCAAGTGATTTCATAGTAATTTGTTCTACTTCAGAAGGAAGAGTACATGAAGAATTTAAGACTGAACTTCTAGGACATAGAAACAATCATGGCTTCAAAAAACATATGATATTGACAGAACTACACTACAGGCTCACTGGAGATAGTTTCCACATTCATTTTCAAAAAGGAAATATTGTAAGAATAATGTTACAATTTATGAATGTTCCTAAATAATGGGTGATGGCATAATACACTGAAGATGATTTGGAAGTTACTCACAACAGCAACAACAGATTTTGCTTTATTATTTTGATGGAGCAGCTAATCCTGGAAACAAGCACCAGGCACAGGAAAGGCAAGAAAATCATCGTGAGTAGTCAGCATATGTTCACCAAGGGGAAGTCATACTTGATCAGCTTGATGATAAAGTGACTAACCTGACAGATGAGGGAGGAGCAGTGCATATTGTCTACCTAGACTTCAGTAAGGCCTTTGAAACTATCCCCCATAAGATTCTCATAGCCGAACTGCTTGTGTATGGGTTGAATGGGCAGACAGTGAGGGGCATCAAAAACTGGCTGAATGGCCAGGGCCCAGGGTGGTCAGTGGAACAAAGTCCAGTTGGAGGCCAGCAATAAGCAGTGTACCTCAGGGGCATTACTGGGTCCAGTTCTGTTAAACCTAGAAGCACAGAATGGTTTGTGTCAGAAGGGACCCTGAAAGTTCATCTAGTTTAATGATCTGGACGATGGATGAGAGCGTATCCTCAGCAAGTTTGCTGATGACAGAACTGGGAGGAGCACCTGATATACCACAGGGTCATGATGCCATCCAGAGGAACCTTGAAAGGCTGGAGAAATGGGCTGATAGGAACCTCATGAAATTCAACAAGGAGAAGTGCAAAGTCCTGCACCTGGGAAGGAACAACCCCAGGCACCAGGACATGCTGGGGGCCACCCAGCTGGAAAGCAGCTCTGCAGAAAAGGACCTGGGGGTCCTCGTTCACACCAAGTTGAACATAAGCCAGCGGCATGCCCTTGCTGCTAAGAAGGCTAATGGTATCCTGGTAAGGTAATGGCTACATTAGACAAAAGTATTGCCAGCAGGTCGAAGGAGGTGATCCTTCCCCTCTACTCAGCATGGTGAGGCCACACCTGAAGTAGTGTGTCCAGTTCTGGGCCCCCCAGTGCAAGAGACATGGAACTACTGGGTGGAACTGTCCAGCTTGCAGAAGAGGCTCAGGGGAGATCTTCAATAAATACCTGAAGGGAGCATGCAAAGAAGATGCAACCAGGCTCTTTTCAGTGATGCCCAGTGCCAGGACAAGAGACAATGGCCACAAACTGGAACACAGGAGGTTCCATTTAAACATCAGGAAGCACTTCTTCATTGTGCAGGTGATGGGAGCAATGGCACAGGTTGCCCAGAGAGGTTGTGGAATCTCCCTCCTTGGAGGTCTTCCAAAGCCACCTGGACACGGTCCTGGGCAACGTGTTCCAGGTGTCCCTGCTGGAGCAGGGGAGTTGGACCAGATGACTTCCACAGGTCCCTTCCTAAATTAACCATGATTCTGTGAAAGCTTATAAAGTCAAAATGAAGTCTGAGAAACTGTTACATATTCCTTGAGAAAAGTCTCTGCTACGGGCCACTGCTGGAGATATAATACTGATCTAGATGGGTATCTGGTCTGACAGTACAGACATTCGCTATGCTCTCATGTTAAAAAAAAAATCAGTAAACAATGGTACTACAAAAACACTTTGGCTTACTAGATTGCATTTTTGTAAAGATCTCCCTTAAGAAGCATGCCCAAGCTTTGAGAAAAGACAAGCTTCCAAAGGAGGAAGGGGGATTCTAAGTCAGTTGTAGCAGCATTTCAGAACAAAAAGAGTTTTTCTTTAATGGAGAAAGAACAAGGACAACATATCTGCTCGGTTTCAAACTTTCTACAATTCTTCCAGTACACAGCATCAGTAACTATTTCTGAAACAGTCTTTGGGATGAAAAGACTACATTTACACCATATGTAAAGATCTCCAGCATTCCATACTATTTTTCCTATTTGAAAGTTTTCATTGTAACTAAATCTGTGTGTGTACCTCAGGAGATTCACATTTTAAGATCACCAGTTCCGAAAACGTGGGTGGTTAAAACTTCTGTACTGAAACAAAGCCACAGAAAGTCTGTAAAGCCAGATGTTGATTTAACGCTCCCAAGTCCTTCCATGACTTATTTTGGTAAGTCCACAGTGCAGTAACGTAGGACGATGAACCCAACAACAGTTTTAATCTTGATGTTGAGGCCTTAATCTCATTATTGACACTGTAAAAGGATCTTGACTGTGCTTCAGATTACACACCTCTTACGCTAGATGGATGAGGTAGACTTAGCCTGCTAATTTTGCGTCAAAGCTAATTAGGCTACGCTAGATATGCTTTTTTTCCTTTGTATATATTCACAGAGGACACAGAATTCCTCAGCTAGATTTGTATGTAGCATTCAAACACCCCAGAATAAAACACTTAAGTAATAAGCAACTGGATATTCCCTGATGTAAATAAATATTTGGACAAATATCCCCTTTTCCACCCACATGATTTTTCCAAAGCAAATACAATTAGTATATCTTCATGAGAAATGTAAATTAGAGACTAGAGTAATAAAGCAAATAAAAATAGCCTCAGACTTAAAAATAGGGAATATTTGTGGTATGATTATATCTAGATCCATCCTAAATGGGCATAAGACAAATGAAAAAATGAAAAATGGAATGAAACTTTCAATATTTAATGCAGCTGTTCTACTACTGTACCCATCCACATTCTTCTGTTTTAATTTCAGAAAATTCCACCTATCCTCCTCAGCCATCATTTTGACATTTTAAAAACAAAAAGCATTTTTAAATACAAGTTTAACCTCAACAGTAGGACCTAATTTGGAACTGATAAAAGAAATATTTCAAGAGCATAAACTGTATGTAAGAAACATAGGAATTTATTTTAACAAATGTACATTATTACAATAGTTGAATTCAGAGTGTCTTTTATGCCATTGCCTTTGTAAAAGCAACTGACAATGAATCTGATTTGAATTTACAATAAAATGAGTGGTTCATGCTAGAATGATGTCTGCAATATTCAACATACTCAAATTAAATAATATCCCCATTGAAGGACTTAAACCAATCTTGATATAAATTGCATTCATAGACATTGTAAGTTCTATTTTACAGTCTAAATACTGTCTGCACTGATCTGAAAATACACTTCAGTCAATGACAAATATTTTGAATAGGCCTTTTTATTTAAGCAATTCAAATCTAACACCTATTACCTTCACATCAAAAATGCCTACACTAAAATCTGTTCAGACTTACTAATATTAGCGATAAAGTTGAAAATACTAACATAGAAACTGTCATAAAAGAAGTAACATCTAAGAAGATGTTAACAGATGTTCATTCAGCATCACTCAGGAAAACAAGACGTAAACCATAGGCTTCAACCCCACATTCCCATCCCACTTCACTGAAAATTACTATTTATCTCATTGTGAATACAGCTTCGGAACTCACGCGTATAATAGATTGCTAAAAGTTCCCATATGATTTACCCACAGTTGACAATTTTCTTTAAAGAACACTCGTACGTACCAAGTTCAGGAATCCACTAACTACAAAAATATCAACTCTTTTGTTCCATGACTTCATAAATTCCAAAGGCAACTTAAATATACATGTGGGATAAACAACACCTAATGTCCTATACTCAAGTACCTCAAACTTGGATGCTGTATCATATTGAGACAAAAACAGTCGATTCCATGTCCCTCCCTGCTTCAAAAGTACCTAACCTTGCTTCCAAACTAATGGAATTAACATTGGTATTTGCCCTGCTTTGAGCAGGAGATCAGACCTTCTGAGGCTTCTTAAAGCCTCAGGTATTCTATGATCCTGTCCTAAGTGGAAGGTGTCTAAGAAATGACCCTTGCTGTCTTGTGTTCATTTACTACATGTAGTGTATAATAGCCTATACACAATACAATTCTCTTTGCAAATACTTTTCTTGCTTTCACATGACTGCAAAGGTAGCCCATAAGTAACTACAGACAAAAGGCAAAGCTCTGGCAGCCCTCTGAACTGTTCAGATGGTATGGTAAGAACAAAATGGAGCCATTAGTAACAAGTGATCTTTATGTTCAGAAGACTTCTTAGAGTTTTAAATATCATCCTAGTATAGTTCCCTCCCAAAGCAGAAAGTGCAAACATGACAATTTGCAGTCAATATAAAGCCATTACAGCTACAGATTTCTGTAAATCCATAACTATTTCAAAAGGGGATCAAACACACAGATCATCTTATATGACTTAGGGCATAGAGCTTATAAAATATTAACTTAATTTTGTCTATCAAGAGTCCTTACAAAAAGCTGTTCCAACTCTTTCATTTATATGCACAAACATGATTAGGTAACCCTTATCAAGATCTAACTTGCCATCTTTGTGAGTCATCAAGAGCCTGTATCATTTCTTTCTCATTATGTATATAGAACTTTAATTGAATAAACTTTTTCACTGATTCCTTTGACACCATACACAAGAAAGGAAAGCATAATTTAGATCACTTGAAAAATGGATACAACCTGCAGCTCTTCACATGCATATATCATACTTCAAACTATTGGCAAGTTGAAACAGATGCCGCCCAGGACATCCAGTTACTAAAGCCTAAAGCAGATAGACAAGCACTATCAGAGACCTCATTTAAAGCTTTTTAGGGCGCTGGCAAAGACCTCTAAAGTCTGCTGACAGATTCAGACAAACCACATTTAATACTGGAATGATACCTATACTACCTAAGCACCTATCTTGGTAGGATATCCTCCATGCCCACATTTTGTATAATCAATTACTCAAATAAATGTACAACTGTTAGCCTAGCATCAGGCACAACTTACGTGGCCATCAACAAGACAAAGTAGTACTATCTTCCCCTACTTCTTTAAAAGCCATTTTCAGCAACTTTAGAGCCTTGCCAGCATCCTCCACCCCAACTGACAGAAGGCTACACTACAACTTCATGCTGGCAATCCTTAATTCAGCAATAAGGAATATCCTGTTGATGAATCCTAATAAAACAGTTCTTCTGTAAGTCACAATTTCAAATAATCACTAAAAAAAATTTCAGGAGCTGGCTGATATCATTGTGAGGCTACTCTTTTCGAAAGGTCAGGATGATCAGGGAATGTTCCTGAGGACTGGAGCAAAATAAGCATCTTCAAGAAGAGCTGGCAGACTCACATTGATCCCTTGGGAGGTGATGGAAATAATCAGCCTTGGAAAACATGTCCAGACATGTGAAAGACAAGGTGACTGTGAATAGCGAGCATTGATTTATGATAGGGAGGTCATGCCCAACCAACTCGACAGCCTTCTGCAATGAGTACCTCCACAGATGAAACATGAACAGCTGTTTGTACCTCTGCTTCATAAGGCCTTTTTACACTGTCTCTCATGCCATCCTCATGCACACTGAGGTACAGGCTAGAAAAATGGACAGTGACGTGGACTGAAAGTTGACCTGCTTGGCATAAAGGGTTGTGACTACTGGTATCACAACTAGTCCAGCTGGGACTGTTGTCAGTATTGTTTAACATCTTCATTAATGACCTGGATGACAGAACAAACTACAACTTCAGCAAGCTTACAGATGATAGAAAACTAGGAGAAGCGGTTCAAACACCAGAGGGTTGCGATCCCCTTCAGATGTACCTTGACAGGCTGGAGAAACAGGCAGACAGGAACTTCATGAAGTTCAAATGGAAGTCCAAGTCCTGTACCTGTGGAGGAACAACCCCATACACCAGGACAGACTGGTAATCAACCAGCTATAAAGCAGCTTTGCATAAACAGACCGGGGAATCAGGTGGACAAGCTGAATGGGTGCTTGCAAAGGTCACTATCATCCTGGGCTGCACTAGAACAGCACTGCCAGCAGTTTGAGGGAGGTGATCCTTCCCCTCCGCTCAGCACTGATGCGTTAATATTTGGAGTGCAGTGTCCAGCGTGGGGCTACCCATTACAAAAGAAACAGGGACATACTGCATCAAGTCTGTTCGGTGCTTCACAATGAATAGTTTAAGATTATCTGATCCAACTCCAAATTCAGAGTTGTTTAAAACCCAGCTGGACTAGACCCTAAGCAACCTGTACTAGCTGGTCATGTTTTGAACAGGAGGCCATCTGATTAGGTCATCTCCACAGGTACCTTCTAATCTCAACCACTCAGATTCTGAAGTAGTATTTCTAATACCAGCACATTTGCTGCATCTCCCACCAAAGGAAAAAAAAAACCCTGCTTTTAACACTTTGTTAAGAGCCAAAATACAAACACTATATATGTCTCAACAAGCTACTTGTTGGATTTCTACTCTACTTTGCAGAATTGTTTTGAAAGGAGATTTTAAAGGAAATATATTTGGATATTTTTCAGTATTTAAAGCACTAGTTCTAGTAAATTCCAGTCCACTCTGTCCCCACTCCAAGATTTTTTTCCTATGAAAAACTCCAGGACATGGAGAAGGCTGAGGTACTCAACCTTTTTGCCTCAGTCTTTACCAGCAAGTGTTCTAGCCACACCACTCAATTCACAGAATCCAAAGGCAGGGACTGGGAAAATGAAGTACTGCCCACTGTAGAAGATAATGTTTGAGACCATCTAAGGAACCTGAAGGTACGCGAGTCCTTTAGATTTGATGAGGTGCATTCAAGGGTCCTGAAAGAACTGGCAGATGAAGTTGCTAAGCCACTATCCATCATATTTGAAGTCATGGCAGTCTGGTAAAGTTTCCAGTGACTGGAAAATAGGAAACAACCTCCACTTTTAAAAAGGGAAGACCCAGGGAACTACAGGCCAGTCAGTCTCACCTCTGTGCCCAGCAAGATCATGGCGCAGATCCTCCTGGAAACCATGCCAAGGCACATGGAAAACATGTGACTGGTGACAGCCAACATGGCTTCACTAAACGCAAATCATGCCTGACAAATTTCATGGCCTTCTATGATGAGGTATGATGCATTGGTAGGTAAGGGAAGAGCAATTGGTATCATCTGCCTGGACTCACGCAAAGCATTTGATATTGTCTCACCTGACATCCTTGTCTAAATTAGAAAGACATGGATCTAATGGATGAACCATTTGGTTGATATGGAATTGGCTGGATGGTCGCATTCAAAGAGTTGCAGTCAATGGCTTGATGTGCAGGTAGAGACCAGTGAGGAGTGGCGTCCCTCACAAGTCTGTATTGGGACTGGTATTATATAGCATTTTGTCAGCAACATGGACAGCAGGACAGAGTGCACCCGCAGCAAGTTTGTGGACAACGCCAAGCTGAGCAGTGCAGTCACACTGGAGGGAAGGGATGCCATCCAGATGGACCTTGGCAGGCTTGAGAGGTGGGCCCATGGAAACCACAAAGTTCAACAAGGCCAAGTGCAAGGTCCTGCACCTGGGTCAGGGCACCCACAAACATCAGTACAGACTGGGCAATGAGTTGATTGAAAGCAGCCCTGCAGAAAAGGACTTGGGGGTGCTGGTGGATGAAAAACAATATGAGCCAGTGTGAGCTTGCAGCCCAGAAAGCTAACTGTATCTTGAGCTGCATCAAAAAAAAGTGTAGCCAGCAGGTCAAGGGCGGTGATTGTCCCCCTCTACTCTGCTCTTGCAAGATTCCACCTGGAATACCACATTCACCTCTGAAGCCTCCAGCACAAGGGCATGGACCTGTTAGAGCAGGTTCAGAGTATGGCCAAAGATGATCTCTGTGAACGCTCAGATGCTCTCCTATGAAAACAGGCTTAAAGAGATGGGGTTGTTTAGCCTGGAGAAGAAAAGCCTCCAGGGAGACCTTATAGAAGACTTCCAGTACTTAAAGGAGGCCTACAGGAAAGCTGGAGAGGGACTCGTCATCAGGGAGTACAGCAATAGGACAATGGGTAATGGTTTTAAACTGAAACAGTAGATTTAGATAAGATCTTAGGAAGAAATTCTTTACTATGAGAGTAGTGAGGGACTGGAACATAAACAGGATCAGAGAAATTGATGGCCCATCCTTGGAAGCGTTCAAGGCCAGGCTGGATGTGGCTTTGGACAAGCCATTCTAGTGAAAGATGCTCCTGCCCATAGTAGGAAGGTTGGAAGTATATCATTAGAAGTCCCTTCCAACCCAAACCATCCCATGATTCTATGGTACTGTAGCCCAGAAAGCCATATCTGATACCTAAAAACACACTAGAAGCTCATGTTGTAGTTTAGGATTATACATGCTCAAGTAGTCTATCTAGATTCAGACAGATCCAGCACACATCAGTCCATTGTCCCCTCTCTCCACAGACCCCATCATTACTCTGCTTTGCATGGTTGAAAGTATATGCTGAAGTCACCCGTCTCTTCCACCATTTTGCAGAACACCACAGTGCCTAAAAAATTTGACTAATAAAAACTGTATTGGGCTTATGTGGCAAGGTTTCAGTAGTGACAGGGCTGCAGGGGCAGCTTCTATGAGCAGAGCCCAGAAGCTGTCCCATGTCAGATAAGAGCCAGCTCC
Source organism: Chauna torquata (assembly GCA_013399475.1). NCBI lineage: Eukaryota > Metazoa > Chordata > Aves > Anseriformes > Anhimidae > Chauna > Chauna torquata. Next base: position 28,250 of record VXAL01001195.1, on the reverse strand, counting down.
AAAAGTGACCCGCTGCTGGCCAGAGCTGAGCCCATGAGCAATGCTGGCTGCACCTCTGTGAGAGCAGATTTAAGGGGAAAAAACTGCTGGGCAACAGCAACTGCGAGAAGAGAGAAAGCAAGAAAAACAACCCTGCAGACACCAAGGTCAGTGAACAAGAGGGAAGGACATACTCCAGGCACTGCAGCCCAGAGTTCCCCTGCAGCCCATGGAGAGGGCCATGGTGTAGCAGGTTGTCCCCCTGCAGCCCATGGGGTACCACAGCAGAGCAAATATCCATGCTGTAGCCTGTGGAAGACCCCATGCCACAGCAAGTGGGTATGGCCTGAAGGCTGCAACCCATGGAGAACTCCTGCAGAAACAGGCTCTGGGCCAGAACCGCAGCCTGTAGAGGAACCCACAGGGGAGCAGGAGGTCAGGTAGGAGCTGCAGCCCATGGGACACCCATGCTGGAGTAGTCTGTTTCTAAAGTGTGGACCTCATGGTATGTACCCATATTGGAGCAGTTCTTCAACTGCTGTCTGTGGGAAGCCCACACAGCATCAGTTTGGGAAGGACAGCATCCTGTGGGAGAGATTCCATGCTGGAGGAGAAGAGTGACTATGATGGAGCAGCAGAGACTAAGTGTTATGAACTGACCACAAACCCCATTCTCTGTTCCCCTGGACCATTCAGGTAGAAGAGGGTGGATGGGGGAAAGTTGGTTTTAGTTTGCCTTTAGTTCAGTTCTCACTGCTCTAGTCTGTTAGTAGTTGGCAGTATAGTTAATCTCCCTTATGTTGAGTCTGTTCTGCCCTTAATTGTAATTGGTGAGTGATCTCCCTGTCCTTATGTCAAACCAGAAGCTTTTCTTCATCTTCCCCCCCCTCCCTGTTGTGTTAAAGGGGGAGTGAGAGCAGTGTGGTGGAGCTTAGCTAGCCATCAGTGTGAAATCACAAAAGCTTGTCATTGTTCATACTTCAAAGTACCAGGGAGTGGAACAGAAGAGGCTACCTCAAGCACATGCAGTGCATTTAAGTTCTCACACTGAATTCAGCAAAATTAGTCAGTACTGGACATTTGTGCACTGTTAAGAATTCAGAAAACTCATACTTGTTAGAGCCAACATAACTAGTACCAACAAGCATAATTTCTCTTCCTATAGATACTATTGAACCCATTGCATTGATATGTTCAGTCATGTCTTAATCTGCCTTCAACATCTGCTTTTTCACCACCTCTGGGTAACCTGTTCCACTACAGGATTATCTTCATGGTCAACTATATTAAGGCTTATTCTTGTTGAGACTGCATTCTTGCTCTGAATAAGCTATATAAATATTCTTCCTTGTTAAAGTCACTATCTCTATTCATAAGTTTCAGAAGGCATGGTAAATAAGGTTGGTTATAAAAGTCAGCGTGAACTTCCACATAAACTGAAACTGAAGGAAAATAGCTATGTTCTGTGATACTGCACTACACAATGGACTATGAAAGTGAATGCTAGCACTACTTCACCTATAAGCAGCTACTCAAAAAGCCTATGCTGGTCTCATCTTCAAGTATATCTGTTGATTTGACCTACTGCTCAAAACAGAATAGTTCAGTTAGAAGGGACATATGAGGATCAAGTCCAGCTGCTTGACCACTTCAGGGCTAACCAGAAGTTAAAGCATATTAATGAGGGCATTATACAAATGCCTCTTGAACACTGACACATGGGGCAACCACCACCTCACTAGGAAGCCTGTTCCAGTGTTTGACTGCCCTCACAGTAAAGAACTTTTTCCTAATATCCAGTCTGAAATGTCCTCAGCTTGTTGATTTTAACAACTACAAGTTTCCTGGTTCTTCGATATAAATTGCTCTGAGATTGCAGATGCTTCAAGTCTACAATTCTGTTTACTAAAGCACAGACAGCATATAAGCAGTGTAAAAAGGTAAACTTGTACACAAAACACGAAACCACAGATGAAAATAACATTGTGGATGGGTTGTATTCTCTTTAATCCATAAAACAAAGATACAGCTCAAGAATTTGATAATGATTTCAACGTATTTATGAAAAAGGTTACAACCCAAAGATCCTAAAGCATTTATGTATTCTGATCCAAATATATATGAAACAAGCCTCTGGAGGCTAATTTCTGCATGTAGAAGGCAACTAATTCTAGCACATCGTTCTGGATTACTTAAACACCTCTAATCCTTCAGAAGTCCACTACTGCCATTGTCAGAAGACAATAAGCAAAACTATATTTGTAGAATTACTGCCTATACTTTGTTATTTACCATTCATTATTCACCTTGGCTGCAGTAAAGCCAAGCTACCAAGGCACAGGGTACCATCCTAATATTTGAAGAAACATGCTTGGCAGTAACATACAAAGGCAGGAACAGCATACAAACATCTACTGCCCTCTGGGGAAATGCAACTTAACATTTACATGGAATTTAAGTATGAACTTCAGCTTAAATTGAATGTTGAAAAAAATTAGCATCCAAGCTACAAATTAACTAGAACAGAAATAGTAATTACTATCCTTTCCACATGCTTAACAGCAGGTGATTCCAAGTATTGTGTACAAAGAAACAGAATTAAGTAGATCACTATCACATTCAATTGTTCTGATTCTCAAAAAATACATTTGGGAGCAACGAGTTGAACCACTTCATGTGATTTGGCTACAATAGAGGACTTCTCTACAAGTGCCACAAACTTGAAAGTTCTGCTTATGGACTTGCTTTAGCTGCAATTCTCACAAGGGAGGGCACTAACATCTGTTGGCCAGTTTTTCAGCAAAAAAGTGAGATCTAAACCTGTGAAAAGCCTATTCTCTGTAGAACCACATGCTTAACTATGCTGCACTTTCACTGAAGAAGGCATTCTTCCAATTTTTATGGTAACTGCACAAGTTTTATTTTCTTAAACTAGTATTTCTAGCATTCCCCTAGTAGATTACTTTTCAAGATTTCAATTTAAGAAAAATTTTCTTAAAAGTTTTCAGTTTTCAAGGTTTAAGACTGAAAAAGTGCAACAGACCTTCATGATTTATAGCTGCATAAGTATCTGAAGTAGCTACCAATTTCCGCCAGTAAGCTTTAGCTAAAGTAAATTGAAACATTTTGTAAACAAAGTTTTAAAATACACTACAGTTTTAGTAGCATTTATGGTATGGCTGTATTTACCACAAGAAACAGCTCTGACTTAATTTTTATCTAAAGAGGGTCTTCACATTTACCTCAAAATGAAACAGTTCCCTGTAAAACAAATTAGAGGAAAATCAGTTATTTCAGGTTAGTAAATTTGTTTATAAAAAACATCTTTAGCAGAAATTACTTAAAATCTGAGGTCCAGTTTCTCCCCAGTAGGCAGTTATGTTATAGCTGCAAGAAGCAGAGTATCTGCACGAAGTTCTGTACAACTACTAAGCAGTCAGGATACTGCAAATCCAGTTGTCTTAATTTTTATTTTGCAGACAATTTAAAACCAAGCACTGATATGGAAGTAGAAAGTGTGACACCTCAGTTTTACCACTGCTTCAGAAACCACATTATCTTGCGTAGTCACATGATTAATTTCAGAAGTGTTAGCTTTAGTTTTAATCCTGCTAACTACAAAATCCTGGCTTTTACTGAACACTACAATGTTCTCCCTTGTGATGATCGTGTCCTATGTCATTTTCTTTACAGTAGTAATTCCCATATTTGATGCACAATGCAGGTGACAGGAAGTTCAGTGGAACAATTCACAACCAGTGAATATACCTACATTGAAGGGGAGACAAGAATCAAAGCTGAGCTGGTCATACTGGCTTGAGATATCACTTAGTGACTAGTGCTGGGAAAACTCAGAAGCTACTACTGACCAGACACCTGCCCTGCCTTCACAAACCCACATATTCAAGTTTCTGCTTCACTTCTTTCTGTCAAAAACAATATGAAAAGCACAAACACCAAGAACCTGAGGCACCATTACTTCTGGCTCAGCGACATTTAAATTTCTTCCAAACAGGAAAGGAAATTTGATGCTCCCATTTCCAAAAATGCAGAATCAAAGTATTTTCTAGATGTGGGAGAGGAAAAAGGCTGCATTTAGAAAGTGCAGCTGCCCAAGAAATGCAGGGTCTGGGTAGCCAGAAGACGAACTGTAACAGAGGAAGCAGTAAACACTTAATATGGTAGATTGTTGTATCATTCCCTGCTATGCAAGGGAAGCAAAGTATTTGAAAAGCATATTTGAGAACAAAAGACCAGAACAACCATAATTGTTCTTATGGTTCTACAAATGTATTCATGAACAGTTCTTGTGTATAGAGATACAGACGAATGTATTGATCTTGCTGAGTTTCACACCTCACTTCCCCATTTTGATTCATTGAGACTATTTTAAAGCAAGTGGGGGAATGACTGAGCTAGTTAAAAACAGTAACTAAAACACTTAAATGTGCTACTTAATACAAACCCAAGAAATAAAGGTGTTTAAATGAACCGAACAGGATCTGACTGCCCATTAATACTGAATTGAAAAGAACATTTAACCAGGGAAAAGTTTAACTTCTCATCAAGCCATCAGGAGAAGTGGCCATAAACATTTCTACTGAACTCCTGATGTGAGGGTTTAAAGACCTAATGGTCAGTGTTTCAGAGCAAGAAAATACCAGAAGTGCTAGACTGAATCTCCACTGAACAGAAATATAAGCAAAACTACATTGTCAGGACTACTGTTTTGATGGTATCCACTTCTGAAGCAATACACATTATTATTCCTATTTACTATAGCTCAAAAATATGAACACTAAATTATCAGAAAGAGCTGAGACAGGAAAGTATTTTGTTTCCATTACATTCATATAGTTATTATGCAAAGGGTAAAATGGAAGCTATCTATTGGCAGTACCTCTTGACAGGAAGCAAGGGATTAACTATGTAGCTGGCCAGAAGCATCTATTCTCTTTAATCTATTTTTCTGAAGGAGCCAGCTGCTCTTATTTCTTCATTTCATGCCCTAGCTTGAAATTGCATTCACTATTCTGTTAGTATTTCAATTAGTCACAAGTAAGTTTCTCCCCTGTCAGGATGACCATCTTGAGGATAAAATGCTTAAGGTAAGAGTGGGGAAAAGGGGTTACTACCAAAAGCCGATCGACTGTAACTTATACAGCTCAAACAGCTAATTAGTCATCAATAAAATGAACCATTTGTTTTATTACAACACAGCTTGACATCCATTACTGACAAGTATGTACAGCCACATTTTAAGGTACCGAACCTGAACAGAAAAGGGATTACATTTGTTTTCTACTCAGCTCTTTTAATTCAGATGACTGCACAAGTTTCAAATCTGCTTTGATAACAGCACCAAAAAACTTCCAAATGAGGTGCCCAAAATACTTCATACAAATGCTGACAAGCCATATCTAGATGATTAGCACCATTTGCAAGAACTTTGGAATAACGAATAGCTACTTCTGAAAAATTTACTCACTGCAAACTATAGGTTTGAGCTCTAGACAGATGTCACTAATACAATATCAAATTAAGCAAAGGATTCTGCAAGGACTGTACAAAATGAAACCAAGTTTTACTTCCCACTGCATCCAAGTGGGAAAGAAATGTCTGACTCAATTTTTTCCATCCATTTCACCATTTCCCCCAGCACAAAAACCAAGCCAGAAGCTATCCAAACTAAGTACTTGAGTTAGCACCTAAAGCAGCCAGCTTCTCCGCATCCTCATGCAAGCCAGTGTAACTCATATTCATTTCCTTCTATCAGAGGCAATTTTAAAGTGATAATTTGTCAAGAGTTCTTCATAGAGCTGATCTCAACCAGCTACTTGCCACTTATGTGGCAATGAAATACAGATCAGCATTTTTAATTAACCTTATATTAAACTATGTGAACTATTACTTAGTGTTCCAAAGAAGGCCTATTATTTCAGGAGATGCATAAATTCTTCAAGTGCATCTATGAACAAATGACTTATAAATAATATGATAGTTGCCCTGCACTCTCCATTTAATTGGTGATAATTATGTGATATTCTAAGAGCTTCCAGTTTAAAGGTTTGGTGAAATATTACTTTTAAAACCCAGTTTAACACTTACTAAATTGGCCTGAGTCTTAGTAGTTAAAGAATACACCAACAGAACAGCACAGGCCAAAGCTATTTCAGTTCCCATCTACATCTTAATTGCATTTGGAAACACTGAGTCCAAAGTAAGGTAGCTCTTACAATTACAGCACACAGTCTGTATGTAAGCCTAAGCTTGTGATCAAACAATGAGCAGTAAAGAGAAATCTTTGGGATGGCAGAGCAGAGTCAGATGCAAACACTGTTTTCAAACAGGCCAGTTACCAGTTAAAACCTCTGTATCTTGAGCATCAACTTTTCATATTCACATAGTAAAACTGAGTAACATTAAAACGATTCTCTGAGCACTGAAGTCTCACAATTAACCAAACACTTTTTTCCCCAGGAGGGACCTGCATTTTAAGAAGCAGGCAGAACATTTGGCTACAAAAGTCACTGTGCCAAATAAACACCAAATACACACAACAGCCAGGTACAGCTCCCACAAAAGCAGCTACCTGCTTTCTTTAAAAGGGGGCAACATCACTTCCCAACAGTTTTGCTTCCACACTGCACAGATGCTCGTTAGGCTGAGTGCCAGCTCCCCCTGCTGACACATTGTCAGTATGAGATTTACAGCACTGCTGTCATGCTGAAGAAACAGCTGTATTTCAAAAAATCATCTAGAAAGCCCTTCAGAAAAACCTACAAGTAAAAACTGCATGATGGCTCTAATACTTAGTGACCTGTTGCTAATACAGTAGTGTTTCTTGACAGAAGGACAGCATGCAAAAAATTGTCTCCAATTTCAAGATCACTAAGATGCTCTGTAGGTATCCTACAGAAAATCCCATCATGGAACACTTCTGCTCTTTCCAAAGTTTGCTTAGATGCATACTTCATAATTACCCAAGACCCCCAAATTCGCAGAAAAAATAAGGCTGGAAGAAGTCCTAGAAGTATATCAATCCCCTCGAGTATTTTACTATACTCATGTGATTCCTGACATTTGTTTCACATGGGCTTCAAAACTTCACAGGTTTCTGTGAAGACTTCAAGATAGCCTGCAGAAAAAGTGTTTCAAGAACAGATACAGTAAGCTTTAAAAATTACAGTAAACCCTGTGTTGTATGCTTTTATACAGTGGCCAATAAAAACATGATCATTTTTCCAGACCATGGATGCATGGCATAATAAAAAGGTCACAGGTATATCTTAAGTGAAAAGAATCTTTAAGAGCAATTTATGTTAGACAAGATAAATTGGGTCACAGTAGTCCCTTCTAGCCTTCAAGACCTAGTGTTAAGAATCACATTACACCTTGCAGTCTCAGTCTAGGATATCATTAGGATAGCTCTAGAAGGTGTTAACAAGAGCTAGAGGTATCACTGCAACCTGGCTGCTGTAAATCCACCACTGAAAGTGAAGCAGATTATCTCCTATAAACAACCAGGATCCAGAGGGAGAAAGGCAAATGATTCACAAGAAATTGTTTTGCTTTGAGAAACTCTTCCACCCACCACTAAAGTCTTTGGGAACCCCTGTAAGACGCACAGGAAACTCATTTGTGAAACTCACCTCTCCCTTGAAATCAGGGCACCTTGCTCCTGAAACCAAGGCAGGCTAGAAGTGTGCATGGAACAGTCAGATAATTAGTACAGTGAAAAACCCCTCTTAGGTTTCTGAATTTCTGTAACTGTACAAATAGAGCAAGAAAATTATACTCAAACTATATGAAGGCAGTTCTAGAAGAGAAATGTTTTATACCAAACTTAGGGGTATGGGGCATACTTAAGCATAACAGAGCCATGAAAGAACTAAACAGACATGATGAACTTTAGTGCTTTTCACTGTTGCAAAACTGAAATTATCATTTAACGTTAGTTTGTAGAAGGGCAGAACATAAAAGGATGATTTTTACATCATTGATTTATTCCATCAAGCTGTATCACTCAAGCCTGCACACAAGAGGGTACATCACTTCCACTCATTAGCAGAAGGAAGACAAAAACAGTCACAGATTCTCAGTACCTGATGGTTAAGGAGCTCAGGGAACAGAAACTGAGCTGCTGACCAGAGATGCATCAGAATCACTGCTTCACTGTCATCTTTAGTTGACCGTCTTAGTTGGATAAAGGTCACAAGGAACTAGTAATGAAAAGTTTTGCCCATTACCAGTTAACACAGAAGGATATGCTTTAATACATTTTAAAAACACCACTATCCCAAAACAGCAGAAATACAGCTGAAAACATCTAAAGCTTTCTGCTTTCAAAAAACTGCTTTCTAGATTACTGTTACTGTTCCTGAATGATCAGAGGCAGTTAGACTAAACGTATTTACTTTCTAAGCATTCAATGAATGCAGCAGGATTTTCAGTGTCAGAGCAACAGCAGCAATTTTCACTTCATTCTAGATTCTTATCCATGAAAAGGCATCTTTCCGTATTGATTATTCCTTCTGTACTGTCTAAGTGGATTAATCAAGTCGAAGAAAGTTAGTAAATCCTCAAAGTATTTGCAACTTCAAATTTTTCCGCTGTCACTACATTATACTACGATCAGCGCTGCAGAACTTCTAATCCAAAAGGAAGTTTAAGTGCAAGAGCAATAGGTTTACTGAAACGATTCCTAATTATTTGTTTCCAATTATTTTGTCAAGGAATCCTTCATAAAAAATAAAGACCTAAAGAACACCTGTCAACCAAAAAAATGAAAGATTACCAACTACAAGCATTAAACTGATGTTTGTTTGCTGTTGCCTTGCAACTTTGTTCCTGTTGAGCTGCTAGCTGAAGCCAAAAGCCTGATAAACACATCAAACAAGAAATGGAAGGCAGCCAGCAAAACAGCAACTGGAAATGGAGAATAGGAAGGAAGGAAATTCATTTAACTTTCTAGTTTTATTAATTTTACCTTGACAATAAGGTAAAATGATGAAAAAAGACAACATGACAAAAGAACAGTATGGGATAAACATGAGAAAGTTGAGTTCTAGTAAAGGAATATTTTAAGATAGGATAAATGCAAGGAAAATAAAACAGGCACTACTCAACTGTTGAAACACTCAAATACAGCTCAGCTTATTGCACAAAAATCATACATTCATTTAAGTTGGAAAAGACCCTTAGAATCATCAAGTCAGCCATCCACCTAACTACCAAGTTCACCACTAAACCATGTCCCTAAGCACCACATCCATACACTTAACTACCTCCAGGGATGACAACTCAACGACTTCCCTGTGTAGCCTGTTCCAATGCCTAACCAGCCTTTCTGTGAAGAAATTCCCAATATCCAGTCTAAACCTCCCCTGGCACAACCATTTCCTCAGCCTCAAGTTGCCTTCCTTGCCTTCTACCTCTAGTTGCTACTCTTCAACTTGATCTTGTCATAAATATCCATCCTACATCTACTGTACATAAGGACAAACTATTAGTGTCCGAAGGAGGACTACAAAGATGGTGAAGGGTCTAGAGGGCAGGATATACGGAGTGGCTGTCACTTGGATTGTTCAGCCCAGAGAAAAGACTGAAGGGAGACATCCTCATGGCCTACAGCTTCCTCACAAGGGGAGCAGAGAGGCAGGTGCTGATCTCTTCTCTCTGGTGACAGCGACAGGACCTGAGGGAACAGCATGGAGCTGTGACAGGGGAGGGTCAAGCTGGGTGTTACGAAAAGGTTCCTTACTGAGAGGGTGGTCAGGCACTGGAACAGGCTCCCCAGGGATGTGGTCACAGCACCGAGCCTGTCAGAGTTCAAGAAGTCTTTAGACAATGCTCTCAGACATATGGTCTGATTTTTGGGTGGTCCTGTGTGGAGCCAGGAGTTGGACTTGATGATCCTTGTGGGTCCCTTCCAACTCAGGATATGATACTGTAAATCCTAAGTCACTGACAGTTCTCTGTAATGAGCCTAACAATCTGGTCAAGATCAAATGTCCAGAAATGCATCTCATTTTGAATCAAAGATGTCAAGAGACTCAAAATCAGCCGTTTCTTATATTTGATTTAAGAAGTAATCATCCAAAGTACTGTCCTTTATTTTCCATTTGCACTTTTTGCTACATATTTCACAACTTTGAAGGGCCTCAAGCACCTTTATTTACCTTTGGAGGCAGTTATGCACTCAAACCACAGGTTAATGATCATTTTCATAAATTAGACTAAGAAGCAGTCCACAGGCCTTTTATCAGGCTTGCAAAGTATTTTGCAGACTTTTCCACGATCTTCCTGAAGACAACATTCTAGATACAGAATTCTATGTAAGACAATGAACTTCTAGTCCATGACCTTATCATCTTAGTTATAAGGCCATGATATTAATTTTCTAGCTAGTGATGCACTTGGAACTCCTGCTTGGCTAGCAGCATCTGGCTTTTAAGTCATTCCCAGAACTACTGCCACTCCTATGCAGCTCCTAGTGTACAGGCTACTTGTCTTCATACTTCTCAGGTACCTCTCTTTACAGATCATAGAATCATCTAGGTTAGAAAAGACCTTCAAGATCATCAAGTCCAACCATCAACCTGACCTGCCAAGTCCCATCAGTAAATCACATCCCTTAGTGCCATGTCCACATCTCAAATACCTCCAGGGATAGGGACTCCACCACTTCCCAGAGCAGTCTGTTCCAATGCTTGACCACTCTGAAGAAATTCTTCCTAATGTCCAATTTAAACATCCCCTGGCACAATTTGAGACCACTTCACATCCAATCCCTTGCCACCTGAAAAAAGAGACCAACACCCTCACTGCAACCTCCTTTTGGGTAGTTGAGCATTGAGGTCTTCCCCTCAGCCTCCTCTTCTCCAGAAGAAACAGCCCCAATTCCCTTAGCTGCTCCTCCTAAGTCTTGTTTTTCTAGGCCATCCACCAGCTTCATTGCTCTTCTCTGCACATGCTCAGACAACTCATTATGTTGTAGTGAGGGGCTCAAAACTGAACATAGTATTTGAGGTGCAGTCTCACCAGCGCTGCATACACAGGGACAAACACCCGCAGGTCCTTTTCTGCTGGGCAACTTCCCGAAGCCTACACCACTGCCTGGGGTTGTTATGACCCAAGTGCAGGACCTGGCACTTAGCCTTGTTGCATTGCATGCAGCTGGTCTCTGCCTATTGATCCGGTCTATCCAGAACCCTCCACAAAGCCTTCCTACCCTCAAGCAAACAGACAGCCCCACAGTCCCCTGCTTTATCAAAATACGCCACTTGCACAGCAGACCTGTCCTTTATCATTTTTCATCACTACTAATAACAAATATTAAGCTTGCAAGACTCCTACAGGGCTCAGCTAAGAACAGTCAGTTAATTTAACAAACTATTAGGTACACCAGTTACCGGTTAATCCATTTAAACATGTTTTTTATTGAAACTGCTTAATGTTAAATAAAGAGTCATGTAGTACCAGATTGAACACTTCAAAAAGGCTGCTCAACTCTGAACCTTGATACCCAACTCTCTGAAATCAAAGCTCATACTAAATTATTTTATATCTTAATTACATCTCAAGTTGAAGTCAGATGGAGGGAACTCAGCAGGCACAAACATCACATACATAGATTTTAAGTACATGCTCAAGCAAGCCATGGGCCAGTGGAAAAGCCATTCAGTGCTGTGACTTTCTGATTTCTCCAGCAAGTAAGTGCTCAGAAGGTTACAGTTTTAATTTGCATGGCTGGTGCCGAAAAGGATTGAAAGTGACAAACCATGTCAGTTTAAATTTGAAACCTTTAAATTTGATCTCTCTCATTGACTGCCAAAGTAAGTGTGCAAGTGAATTAGAAGTCAGCTTTGGGCTCAGTGTGATCATCAGCGAGCAGCTGCAGGCTGGAGCCATGCTTCAGAGCAGATGAGCCCAGGGTGAAGTATGTACGCTTATCGTAAGCTGCATTTTGCAGCTTCCCTGTTAACATGACTGGAATGCCTGAAATCCCTTCCCCAGCCTTTTAAGAGACTAAGACAGGAATCTAATTGTTAAACTCCAGCGCAGTTTCACTGGAGTAAAAGGAATGAGCCAACTACAACAAATGTCAGCTTCTGAAGCACTACAGAGCAGAGGAGGTATGGCCTGCCTGAGACATGAGGGACAACCACTGATGATGGCTTCTTCACCCATTCTTATTACTCGTCCAGCTACAATAACAAAAAAACAGAACCTAAGTCAGCCTTGCTTGGTTTTGTGGGGCTACCATCAAGCCATATCCATTCATATGACTGTCAAATTTCTCACTGCATTATGCCTGCCAAATAACCCCCGCAAGCTTTCATAGACTATTGTTTTGAAGTCTGATTACTAGAAGGTAATAGTAGTGTTTGCTTTCTAGCTAACCTCCAGGAATGACAACTTAAAGAGACAGTCTGAAAAAATCTTTCAGTCTGAAGTGCATATTACAAAATTAACTCTTATTTGACATCACTTGGAACATTTAAAATCCCATCAGCTTTTTCATTTGCTTTACAAAATGCCTATGACCTTCAAAAAGCGTTTTGTCAGCCTCCAAGAACAGGACGCTTTGAATGAGAGTTGCTTCCTTGCTCATGAGTGAGGATGCAATGAGAATGAATGCCAGTGTGAGGTTGTACAGCCATGGAGGTTGTGTAACACCATGAGGGACCAGGAACTGGAAGCACCATGCATGTCTGTCCCACACCACAAAAAGCAAGAGGATGATTCACTAAAACATTTATATCACAAACTGTCACTTCACAACATGTAATCAAGCACACCTTTTAAATTAGTGAAAATTAGAATTCTATTTATTTGTAAAAACTTAAACTCCTTAGTAAGCACCCAGCAACCTTCACATCCGTAGACAAATTTATTTAAAACCAACATCTATGGAACCTTAATTTATTAAGTTCCTACTTTAATCATTTTTTACAATGCTATCCTGTGCCTGCTGAAAAAAACAGGCAGGTTAATATTCTCCACAATGCAAACAGTCAGTATACTTTTTACTTAGTCCATGCTCCTTGATATTTAGGAAGGTACTGTTTTCAGGAGACGTCTATTTGATTACCGAACTCCTACTCATGAAGTTTTGGACACAAGAGCCAGCAAACCTGTATGGACCACAACCAGTTACATAGCTCAGCAAATTGATCCAACATACAGCTAGCACATACAGCCATCTACTGATCAGAAGGCTTGTTAATTCCTGTATATCTTGTTCTTGACAATAGTTTAAGGGTAGCCTTGCCAATCGAAACATTACCTTAAGTCTCAACATAGCTAAAATGAGATCACAGGGAAGAATTCCACAAGTCCAGTCTACACAGAAGTAAAAACTGTCTTTCAGACAAGGCACTGGGACTACCTCCTAATGTAAGGACTTCAGCTGCCCTAACTTCAGTTACAGGGTTCCTTCCACTGACACATTCAACATTACACAAAACAAGTGCCAGACATCAGTTTTAATGCCTTCCCATCACAAAACTTGCCTGGCATCAACATGTTTTGACAGTGGGTTTCTGTCATCACACAATCACATCCTTTATCCAACATTCACAAAACACTTGTCAAATCAATACTATGCACAGGTCTGTAAAAGAATGGTGAAAATAAAATAACTTTTCTTACTGATCTTCCTACATTTATAGCATCACTTGTGAACTTATTATGATCGACATTATACTCGTTCATTTACTGACACTTACACGCAATCCAAAGTGTGAACAGCCACCAAAAACACTGAAAAGCCACTCACAGTGCCTTGCAGTGGTAAAGAATTAGTCTGACTTCAGAAGTATCACTTCCACACACAAAAAAATTCCAGTTTTTGCATATAAAATGGAGTACCTATGGTTGTGAATTGGAAAAATACAGATACATTCATCAAATTTTTACTCATTCACAGAACCTCTTTCCCAAGGTTCTTCATTTACAGAACTTTTTAGTAATTGGACATAAATACTAGTTCCCATTGTCTGGTACCAGCTGCAAATTAATCCTATTAGTATGGATACCTTATGACACACGCAAAACAAGTCTGCTTCCAACCTATAACATGTTTAAAGGTTTACAGATAGAAATAACTCCTTTTTGAAAAGACTTAATGTTCAAGTATACAAGTAAATCTTATTCAAAGCAGGAAAGAATAGTCTAGTCTCCTTCAAAACATTCCTATTGCTCTAAAACTTAAGCATTAGTTGAATACATCATTGACTCTAAAATGAAGTTTCAGCAATAGATTTTACACATGCCAAAAAGGCAAGTCTCCAAATGCTTGAACAGTTTTTAGCAAGAAAAATCAGCACTGCTATGTACTATGCAGAAGCAATGAAGAATACTGATATTTGACTTTAAAGCTTCGAAAGTGCCGAAAAAGGTTTATTAGGGAAAGGGAAAGAGTCACCTCAATTCCAGAAGAGATTAAGAATACTGCCCATAAAGATATTCTTGCAGCATCCTAGTCTTCTCTGTATTGTTCTTTTTCCATCTGACTACCTTGAAACTACAAGGCATGTCAAGCTCTGTTTTTTCCTGTATCATTTACAATCATATGCAATTTGCATGTGTCCGAATTATAATTTGTAATTATAAGTATAATATGCAAATGTGTCCACTTCCATGTAAAAGCTATAATTAACAGATTTTTGAAAGCCTATACACAGAACCACTTTTCCCTAGAAGCCAAATTTCAACACAGGTGGAAATTTTAGTGATTTTGCTCTTTTGTCTAAGCAGCACACACTTCAGCTGCTTTGGCATCTCAGAAGGATTTGCTAGTTCAACCATCCAATTCTCACAAATCAATGTGAAGTTTCTGAAGAAAGTTGGCTTATCTACAGTATTTCAGTTAAAGTAAATGCAAATAGTAAATGTAATACTATAACACATCAACAGGCTATTACATAATTAAGCTGGTTATTTTAAGCACTTAAAGCCTTCGTTAAGATCTTCTTACACATATCTGGGTGAAACCAAACTCTGAAACATGCTTCATCCTGAACTGAAAAACTGAACAAACTAGATTTTAAAAAACAGACAAGCTATTTCATTTGCCCTACTAAACTATCATAGAAAAAAACCTCAGTGGACCTGACATATGAAGTACAAGCAAAAATTACATACACTTTTCCACTAATTGCATTCATTTAACTGCAAATAACTAACAGTTGAGGAGCATGAACCAGCCACTGACAGTTTTGTCAAAATAGGATGGGTTTGTAAAACATCTTCTCCTGAACTCACACATTTCCTGCTCTTATTACACAGAGAATTTACCTCATTTGGTTCTTTAATGACTGTACAACTGCCTAAAATGCACCTACATAGAAATTATAGAAATATGCATTTTAAACTACAGTTAACTGCTTGATAGTTGTCCTGCAGAACCTCTTTACCTAGCAGGTGAAATGCTTTAGATTTAATTCAAGACTTTCAAACTAAGCAAAAAAATCCAGAGACTAGAATGAAGAGGTTGGATCCATGTCCATCTACATTTTTTTCCAGGAACACACCACCTTCTTTCGCAGCTAAAAGCATGTATGCAGGTACTAAGTATTACAGGATAAAGAGCAGGCAGAAGTTTCTGCCCTCTAATTTCTCATTTTAATGAGAACTGCAAAAAAAACTGAGTCCCAGAAAGTCATGATTCTGTTAACAGCTACAGAATCATATATACTTGCACAAACACTATTTGAAATAATTCACATACTTCTGTAACTTCCTAACAATAATGACACAATTTACGTAATCTGCATGTGTAAGATTCTGCCATTAGTAACTGAAAGGCACTTCACTAATTTGCAACCTTAAGTTCTTCACCATCAAGCTAAAATTTAACCTTTTATTTATAGCGCACACAAAAAAAATCTATTTGTTAACCCAATTCTCTTTTTCCCCACTATCAGTGGCACTTTCACAAATTCAAAATCAGGAAAAATATGCAAAATATCAACAGCCCAAGGGCACACTGCTACAAATCACACTGCATATGCACTCCACAGCTGAAACTGACAGCTACCCATAACTCCAGAATATTTCAGACAACAGTTGATTCTCCTTCAGATTTAGAAATTGGCATTTGCAGTGCATTACACATCAAAAAGTATGCCAATGCATTAAAAGAAGCCACACTGACTTAGACCCATCCCTGTGATGTGAAGTACACTAGTACAGCTTTGCAATCACTTCAATTGAAGCAAAATTCATTTGGCTGTCATTACATTAGAGCAGCTCTTAACTTATTTCACTCAACCATCCCAAGCACTCTATTAAGTGTCTGTCTACATAGCTGCACTTGAAAGTCACCTGCCAATTACACAATTACACTATGGTTTCATGTAAATTTGGAAACATGAGACTAGTTTTCTAGTCAGTATTACTGAAACTGAGAGCCAGCACTTTAAAGCTTATCTGACATGTCAGATGCAGAGGGCTTAGGAATCACTTCTGATTATCTGGGGCTACATGATTGAAAAAAATGTTTGTTTTTGAAAAAATTCAACAAAGTAACTGAAATATTAAGGAATGAACAATGCACAGAGCCACAAGTTCCTAGGCAAAAATGTACGCTCTAGTCTCCTTCTTAAAAAAATCATCATGCATCTATAAAAAAAATAAGCTTTTCATTATGCAGAAACACTTTAACAAGCCAAACCAGGCAAGCGTTTGGGGCGTTCAACGGCACAACCAACTTCAAGCCCAAGCAGAGCACGGAAGACCACAGCCGTTCTACGCAACTCAGCTCGGGATGACTGATAATTTAAGCACCCAGAGACTGTGTCTTTGGGGTGTGAAAACCACCTCTGGGGAAAAAAAAAAAAAAGCAGAGGCTTGGGGAAGTCAGTGCTGGACTTGCTGTCGTTCGGGGAGACGGAGCAGCAGCCCTGGCGGTCTCGCCAAGGGCCGCCCAGCGGGCAGCGAACCCCCCGCCGAGCTCCTTCAGCAGCCTCCTAGATTTTTGACTTTCCGTGCCGCCGACAGCCGCCACCGCCCGTCTCCGCGGCGGGACGGAGTGCGGGAGCAGCGCCGAGAGCCGCCGGCCCCACGTACTCGGGGTATCCCGCAGAGATACCCGGGCACCCCTCCGCCGGCGGGGCGCGACGGGAAGCCGAGCGGCCCAGGCGCCGCCGTCTCCTCAGGGGCGGCCCCCGCGGAAACTTCCAGCAGCGCGGAAGGGGCCGCCGCCGCCCGCCGCCCCTCACCTTGGTTGACCAGCCGCAGGGCGTGGGTGAAGGACGGGTCCAGGGAGTCCTTCTCCGCCATCAGCTCGGGCAGGTACTTCTCGTCCATGGCGGCGGCCGCCCGGAGCGGCAGCGGAGCCGGGGCGCCGGAAGCCCCCGCGGGGAAGGCGGCGGTGCGGGGCTGAGTCCCAGGCGGCGGTAAATCCTCGGAGGCAGCGCTTCCCCCTGGCCGCCTCCCGCCCGGGGCTGCGGGGACGCATCCAGAGGGAAGCGCCGCAAGCCCCCGGCCGAGAGCGGGGAGGGAAGGGACGCGGACCGGGGGGAAGCACCCCCCCACCNGGACGGCTGGCGCAGACCGCACACCCGCACCTACAGCGGTGCTGCGCCGACTGAGCGGGCAAGCCCCTCCGCGCCAGGTTTAAATACCCCCGCCGAGGCCCCGCCCCCCTCCACCGCCCAGCAGCCGCGCCCCCTGCCCACCGAGCCACGCCCCGGGGCGTCGCCCCGCCCCGGCTCCTTCCCAACGGGCGGTGCTGGTTCAGCCCCCTTCGGTGTCGCCCCGCCTACTCGGGTGATGATTTCTATTGGATAGCTTGGCCTGTCAGTTAGGGGGCTGCCGCGGCTATGGATTGGTGACTGCTCTGATGGCCGCCCCGCGCCCTCCCTCCTCCCCCCGCAGCTGTGGGGGTCGTGCTCGCGCCGGGCGCAGCTGTGGCGAAGGCGCCTCAGGGGGCGGGCGGCCCGGCGGGTGCGAGTGGCTGTGAGGGGACGCGGTGGGGTTTCTCCTTGAAACCCGTACGGACCCTCTCCTGAGAGGAGGGCTGACGGTGGTCCCATCCGAGAGCTCGCGGGTGCTTCCACACGGGCCCCATCGGCGGGAGCTCGGCCCAGGGGAGCGCCCCAGAGCTATAGTGAGGCGGAGGAAGAAGGGAGCAGACCGCGGCGTCCCGCCTCTGCCGGCCGCGCTCCTCCCCTCAGGGCCTTGAGGCGGAAGGGTGTGTGAGAGGCCGCCGGTCACGGGCGTGGGGAGCGAGGGCAGCGTCCTGACTCGCCCTTAAGAGGAGAGGGAAAGAGGAAAGGCAAGATTCGTTTTTTTACATGAGAGCTGAAACCGCGATTTTAACTTTTTTTCTCAAAACTTTGTTTCTCTCAAACAGCGGTTGTTCTGTTTATCCAGCATTTTGTGCTTGTGCCGCTAGTACAAAGCACTTCATAAATGCTAGCCAGAAAACCTTATTTCTGCTGAATTACACGATGGGCCGTTTTAAGTGGGCTTGTGATTCAGTAGCAGCCCATTTTACAGGTAAGAGAAGCCAAGTTTGAGAGACGTTGCTCATTTCTGTTTTCCTGTTTTTTTTCAGTGAATTCAGTTGGTATATTGGATCTCACTTTGATCTTTAGCTTTGAGACTTACATAGCCTCCTTATTAGACCTTAGGTGTTTCATCAATGAATCTTTGGTGACAAAAGCCGTAGAAAGCAAGAACAACCATTCTCTGTAGCACAGCACAAGGGCAAAACAAAAATACTAAATTGCTGAAACCAAAATCATAATACTCAATTTTGTAATCACTTTCATGTGATTAGCTACAGTTAGAAGGCCACTGAAACTATGTTTTCTCTGTGGTAATAATCGAATAATCTCACATTTGCTTTTGTATTTCATGCAAAATAGGTTTGTAATGCATCTTAGCCATAGCCTTGCAAGATGGAGAGGAAAAAAGCTCTGAAAAAAAGGCTAGCATGAGAAATCAGTCACTCAAAGCTTAGAAGCAGAGGTTAAGGCTCCATTCTGAGAATTACATGTGGTCTTTCACCCTTAAAACAGAAGGGCCATATATTAAGGTATCTTGCTTCTTGTTATATTTTACAGACTTGGATATCTCATAAAAAATGTTTGATGTTCTACAGTATAAAATATACTTGATTTACATTCTCTGTACAACCCCTCCAAATAAATCTGACCCAGCAGTAACAAGAACCAGAAACAAATTTACAGAAATATGTTTTTAAAATTCTCCTGCATGACATCAAAGTTGACAGATACGACTAAAACATACAAGCAACTGCAAAAAGTTGGATTACAGTGAATGTTTTATTTCAACCTTCCATATACATCTTCTATTAAAAAAAAAAAAAAAAAAAGCTACTGAAATGCAGCCATCTGTTGTGAAACAGGCAGACACACACAACTTTGACACAGAAAAATATGTAGGAGTGTAATCTTTATTGAATGACCTGGAGCAAGATAATCCCTACCTTTGCCTGTAAAGCCAAAAATGTATTTAAAG
This sequence comes from Chauna torquata, assembly GCA_013399475.1. Taxonomy (NCBI): domain Eukaryota; kingdom Metazoa; phylum Chordata; class Aves; order Anseriformes; family Anhimidae; genus Chauna; species Chauna torquata. Next base: position 8,774 of record VXAL01001195.1, on the reverse strand, counting down.
TCCCTCTACAGCATACGGAACCTCAGACAGAAAGGTAGCTGTATTATACAAATGGTATAAAACACAAGGTACTTTTCTTGGAAAAAGTTATATTTTCCCAGTACCTGATTAAATAAACATTTGATGTTTCAGAAAAACACAGTATTTCTTCCCAAAGTATACCAATTCCCTCTGGCTTACAATATAGAAAGACTGGATGTCTGAAGACTGGTTTCTCACCAGGTCTATAATAATGTAGGAAGTGTAAAATTATCCACAATTTATCCTATCGCTGAAACTAAAACCTTCACATAACAAATACAGTATATTGTTTTCTCCAGAGAAATTCACTAGGATGTAATAAAACAAGAGGAGGACAGAACAGATGGAAAATAAAAGGTATAGAAAGCAGCTTAGGATGTGGTTACCTGGGAAAAGCCTCCAAAGCATAGTTCTTACTATCCAGAAAAAGCAGGAAGCACCAGCTCCTTAAGGACTGATTGCTCTCCTGCTACTGAAATCTACACAAAGCTTGAAAACCAGCTTGATCAAGGAACTGCCCAGTAAGTATTAGCTTTACTTTTCACAAATGTGACCATATGCACGTGCTAGTCTCAGAAGGTTAGTTCAGCAGGTGTGTATCAGTCAGGAACCAGCACCAGAGTAATGGCTCTTAAAGCACCAGTTGTCTGACCTGTCAGTGTGCCTCTCTATTATTAAGAAAAAATGGTAGATGCCAAAATTAATATCCACACATAATAGAAGCATTAGGACATTTTAGTACCTTCGCTCTCTGCTGTGCAATTCACTTCCTTCTTGCACCTCTTGACACAGACAAAGGGACAGAGGCTGTAACTAAGCTGCATCCTCTCTGGTATGTAGGAGTTTCTGTGTAACTTGTTGCAGGTACATTTTCCTTATTTACTGGATCAGAATAACAAGCAGTACTTTCATAATTAAGTCTTTGTTCCTGATATTATAAGTACGCCTAAATATTCATGATTTTGCCCAAATTACTGGCCACTCATTTTTATTTCATATGACTGGTGTTATTCCATTTATTCAGTCATCATAAGCTGCCACTGACCACCATTTACATGGCTTTAATGTAGTTCTTACCTCTGATTTACTGAGTCCTGATTTAAAGCTCAAACCATAGCAGACTGTTAAGGAATTATTAATTATTTGAGCCTTCAACTCATGAAAATGCATACAGCTGAAGACCTATAGAAGTAAAATCTATTTTGGGAAATACTTTGTCACAAATACCACAACTAGTGAATATGTCCTTGATGTGACTCACCACAGTTCTGATTAGCATGTTGCTAAGTAGGTGCTGGCTTCCTTAGTGTTCCAATATATCACTTACCAATTTCTATTAGGCACATTGAAATTATCATTGTACTCCTTTCCCCGCTATTGCTGTGGCCATTTCTTTTTCTTTTTTCTTTTTTTTTTTTTTTTGCTTGCACTTAGGCTAAAGTATGAAGAAATAGACAAGAGCATACTATCAATCAGCACGTATCATGAAATGTTTTCAAAAGCTCTGGATACTTTCCTCTAAAAAATCGTGTCTTTCTCTTTTACCCCATTTGCTCCATAGTTAAAAGTGAAGGCTACTTTCATCCCCAATTAAACTTACTCCTAAGGCTGTTTCTTTTAACAGATTTGTTACATGGTTTTCATATTTTATTCACTCTTTCTCTACATTTATTTCTAAGAGAAGCAGGATTTGCAGGAAAAAAGTATTTTGTGTTAGAAAAAAAAACAGGTTTTCGGTCATATAAGCTGTTTGCCACCATATTCATAGCCACTGCAGCAGGTGCAGGAGGTGCCTGTTCATCCAGGTCTTCCATTTGTTTTGTACCTTGTTTTACGGTATCAGATATCAGAAATGGGCTGACAGGAACCTCATGGAGTTCAACAAGGACTAAATCAGGGCAACCTGATCAGGGCACCTTACCTAGTATGAGATCCTAGTATGAGTCCCTGCTCCTGGCAGATGATCTTTGAAGGTCCCTTCCAATCCAAACCATTCTATGATTCCATGAAGTGCAAAGTCCTGCACCTCAGGAGGAACAACCCCAGGCACCACCCAGCTGGAAAACAGTTTTGCAGAAAAGGACCTGGGGGTCCTGGTGGACACCAAGTTGAACATGAGCCAGCAGCGTGCCCTCGTAGCATCAAGGGCCAACAGCCTCCTGGGCGGCTTTTGGAAAAGTGTTGCCAGGAGGTCAAAGGAGGTGATCCTTCCCCTCTACTCAGCATTGGTGAGGCCACACCTGGAGTACTGTGTCCAGTTCTAGGCTCCCCGGTACCAGAGAGACATGGACATACTGGAGACAATCCAGCGTAGGCCCACGCAAATGATTAAGAGACTGAAGCATCTCTCCTTGTGAGGAAAGGCTGAGAGAGCTGGGACTGTTCAGCCTGGAGAAGAGAAGGCTCAGGGGATCTTGTCAATGTCTGTAAATACCTGAAGAGAGGTGCAAAGAGGACAGAGCCAGGCTCTTTTCAGTGGTGCCCTGTGCCAGGACAAGAGGCAATGGGCACAAGCTGGAACACGAGAAGTTCCCCCTGAACATCAGGACGCACTTCTGTGCTGTGCAAGTGACTGAGCACTGGCACAGATTGCCCAGAGAGGTTGTGGAATCTCCCTGCTTGGAGATCTTCAAAAGCTTTCTTTGGATGTGGTCTTGGGCAACCAGCTCTAGGTGGCCCTGCTTGAGAAAGGAGCTTGAACTGTTGACCCCCAGAGGTCCCTTCCAACCTCAAAGATTCTGTATTACACAATTTTTTAAAAAGAATTATATGCCTCTTTCGAGTTGTACATCTTGTTGTTGTTGTTGTTGTTGTTGTAGAGTTAGCGCTGAAAGAGCCAAGGCTTTGTCGAGATTTTTGTTGAATCTGAACTGATTTTGTTTAGTTTCTACTCTTCCTGTGTACACCTATCTGTTACATCAAAAAAAAAAAAAAAAAAGGTAAAATATCCACAAGTACTATTCTGATAAACATAATTTGACATCAATCAAGATACTGCAGCAGAACAAGTAAATGACAAAATTTTTCATTGTAAATATTATGGTAAACATCATCTGTGAAATCATCCAGACTGTGATCCCAATACCATTTTCGTCTTTCCCTCCCTAGTTGCTCTAGATTTCTGCAAGTCTAAGTTATCGTCTTCATTATGTTCTTCAGCTCTTATAAAAAGAAAAATATTTTTAATTGCTTTGAGCACTAACTCTGGAGACTTAGATACCCCTCTATTCTTAGATGTATTCAAAAATTTAGCTCAGCCATACCTGTTTTCTGTTAACTGTGATTCAATATTAGATTGCACCTCTTAGTATTTTTGCCTGTGACATTAGGATTTTGCCATAATTTTTGTTGTTGTTGTTGTTTCAGTATAACATTGATAATAGCTCATTCCAGACAGTCCTTCTAGTATATCATTTAACTTTCCTTAAAAATCTCATGTGCAGCTTTTATGACAAAAAGCATTTTTTGAATTGCTGGCTTCCAAAGAACTGAAAAGTGTGTCACTACTCTCTGCTTGGGCTGACCTCCTGGTATCCAGGTTGAACACCTAGTACGTGGAAAGTAAGAGAACTGGAGAGATCAAAGATGACATCATCTGTAGCAGGTAAATTTTAGCATTCCTCCTTATTATTCTTTTCAGACTTTTAAAAGCTAACACACTGTATCACAATAGCCTCTCCATTTTCTTGCGCAGCAATTGAGGCAATACACTGCAGTGAGTTCACCACCTTTTTTATTATATTCATGTAAGCCATGTTCTACAGGACTTTTTCTTTTGTTTACACGTTGCTAATGGCAGTCGTAAGAGTGCACATAGTCCTGGAACTGCATGCACATATACAATGATCATATGATCTGCCTGCAGACATCACGAAGAACTTTATTTTCTCTGCACTGAAGTATTTCATAAGATTAAAGAGTCTCTTCTAATTTTGTTTTAATTAAGGTGCAATGATTTTACATCCTTCTGTCCCATTATTAGCTTTGTATATGTTTTTATTAAAAATCTAGATTTTGACATTTTCATTTATATACTTGCTAATATTTCATATAGTTCTAATGATGCAAAAGATATCAGAATCATCATGGTGAAAGGACTTTTTTGTATACTCTTTCTCTCTTGTGTCATATTTGAATTTTATGTATACTTCTGTATGTATAAAATGGCATGTAAATACTTCCTCACCACTCCTTTCTTGATCCTGTACTGCAGCTATAAAAGAATGTTGTATTATTGCTAAATTTCTCTGCTAGGAGCTTTTGCCAAATTATATGTGCTTTACTTTCCTATTTTCCTGTGTAGCATGCTTGTAAATGTGGTGTGCTTTGTACGCTTTGTGACTGTCTTCTGTACCCCTGGACAATCGACGTGTACTAGGAACCTGGGTGCATATGGTCTTTCCACATACCTCTTTTATTGTTCGGAACATGGGTGGTGCTAAATCCATTGCACCCTTATTTTTCTTATACCTGTTGTCTTCCTGGTTGCCATCTCTTTTAGCACATTATGCTGTGTGCTAATGAATGTTTTCTTTTGTACTTAGGGCGGCTTTTTCAAATGTGAAACTGTTTGTTGCTAATTTTTTCTCTTCTGCAATCTCATTAAAAGCCTATTTTTCACAGACTGTCTTTCCTATCTACCAAAGCCTCGTAAGCCATAACTTAACAGTTGTCTTAGTAAGACCTTGATGTGTCTCAAAACATTTATCTTTGTATGGTGATGTTTTCTTTAAAAAGAAACAGGACTCAATTCATAATGATAATCTGTGTTTTCCTATCTGTTTTTACAAGTTTACACAGAGAGTTAGGGTAAACTAAAGATATATTAAGAGAGGCCATTTGGCAATGGTACTTTATTGCATTTGCTTTTAAACAAAGTTAACTCAGACACAGTAATCATGAAACAAACTTATAAAGAGCAATTCTTAAGCTTCTGTTAAGGGGGATGAGAGATAACAGTAAAACGTCCATTTTTCTTTTGGAAAAAAATCTTGTTTAAAACTCTAGAAAGTAGTGGTTTTTAGTCCAGGTACTCAGCTGCACCAGCTGGAATGAGCCAGAAAGCACTTCATGAAGACTTTGCAGACTATGATGAGACCAATACACACACAAATAATGAGGCTTATGGGTGATCTCCAAGTGTCTGCATATCTGAGGTGAGATTTTGTTGCAAAGCAGCAGTCCTAGTAGCCCCAAAGGAGCCACTGAAAAGTAATGAACTGTACACACAATACACTGTAACCAGTTCATCTTCTGTTTGGGAATGGGAGCACGCTCCTTCTATACCTTCTACAGGCAACACATGAAAGAAGATAGACTCACCATGAAAGACTACAAGACTTTACCTCCTGCTGAAAGTATACAGGCAAATCGGTATGTGTAACATTGATTTTATAAGCGCTCCCATTCTGCCAGGCATGTATCCTACAATGGAAGGATCAAGCAGTGCAAAACGTTCTCAGTATCCTATGTTCCAAGTATCTTTTGTGATTCAGAGAGAAAAAGGACAGAAACAACCATAAAGCATTTGTCATCAGAGATTTGCTCGGTTCACTAGCAATTGCTGAACAGGCTAGCATGTTTTTATGTCTAGATCCAAATAATGTCATTTGCACTTTTAAGACAAAGTAGTTCTGTTTTCTAAGGCCCAGTATTGTCAAGCCACCTATCAATATCACCTCTGCAATGAAATATTGGTGTGGGTGTTACATATGCATCTCACTGGTTAATTTTGTACTATCACAAAGTAGGCAGCCAATATACACAAAAGAGCTATTTTGAAAAAGGTTTCGGTTGTGTGTATCTTGATAATCATTAGTAATAGAAAAAGAGAGAACCTATGGTGGAAAGGCAGAGTTGTGACAATTACTATATTTATGAGGTTTGTCTCACAAGAAAATCACTTTTTAAGTCCATTACATGACAAGTTTAAATACAGTTCCAATGCAACTAATGATCATTGTGTTTTGGTCTTATATTTTGAAATAACAGGTTTCTGTACTTAAACTTAACTTTTTCTAAATTTTTGCATTAACCAAATTGAATATTATCTCTGTAAGTTTAGCATTTCTTGCTTTAGACAATAAATAGACTAGCGAAGTTACACTTCAGTACCAGCCTGATTTCATTTGTAGGTTTTCTTTTATATCAAAGATGAACTGAAATTTAAAATGCCTGCTCTGCAACGTGGTATTAAATTAGAACAGTAATCTTGAGTTCTTTGTAATAATGTTACATTTTATAATAATTATATGAAATATATTGCATTATATTTATTTCTTTATTTAAGATAAATTAATCTGAATGGAAGAATAAATTTAAATTGTTTATCAGGATTCATCCTTCCATTAGTTGTCTCACTGTACAAGAAAAACAATATTTGTATCGTACATTGATTAAATGTTGAGTGGTCACAGAATCAGGTAGCATTACATGGAGATAAGGAGGAGGGAGAGAGGGAGTTATTTGGACAGTTGTTGCAACCCTCATATTAGCTTCACAATTATAAGGTGGTATCTTGTTAGCTCTCTTACAGCTGCCTACTACATCCAATTTTAGGAGTGTTTAAAGAAGTAAGGTAATGGGCCAACAACTTAGGAGGCAAAAATCAGTATTAACTGCCCTGAAAAAACAACAACAACAATAATAACAACAACAAAACAGGAGGACTGGTTATAATTGCATAGAACGTATTAGAACTTTTATAAAGTAACAAGAAAAAGATTCTGCAGAATTATCAAAGCTAGTTATATTTTAAAAAAAAATCTCAGAACACTAATGAATCCCAGGGGAAAGTGGTCTGGGAACAATCTAAGTTGTATGTTAAGAGATTGGTTTTTGGGACTTTAAGTGCAATTCTAGAGGTTGTCTCAGATTTGTGAGTCCTAAATGTGTTGTGGAAACAAAACAAAACACATAGAATACAGCAATATAAGAAACGTTGAGAGAGCTCTGTTGCTTTGGGGGCTGGTAAAAGGAAATGTGTCTGTAAGAAGAGAAAGAGAAGTCACTGAATAAAAAAATTACCTGTTTCTACAAAATATTCCTGAGAATTTAGTGGATGAGAATGACCTGATTTTAGATTTTTAATTTTGAACTCAGCTGGGAAACAATAGTCCTGACCATATGTTCACAAATATAACAGCGCTTCTGTCCACCAATTAAGTTTTAGCAAAATGAGGGAACATAAGAAGCAGAACTATTTCACTGTGTTTCAATGTGTAAAGTGAAATGTTAAGACAAAAATAGGCCTTTGCTTTCCTGCTAAAAGGCTTTAATTAAGTGAAGTTTCTCTCCCTCACCCAATCATTTTCCTTAATAATTTGGGATATTGACTTAATGCAAATCTGTGACTTAAACTGAGAAATTTATTTTTGGTCAGAAGAAAAACAAGTTACTAAAAATCTATAGTTTGAATTTTATTGATGCACTGTCTTATTATTTCGGCAGTGAACAGCCAGGAATGTGTGCTTGTATGAAAAATGCTTAGTAAGGCTTAAAATCTATCCAAGCACAGATTTCCTTAAAAATTACACATCACGAGACTAATACTTGAATTCTGGCTCTTATTCACAGGCCTATGTATATATATATTTATATATTTAATTAGTGGAGAATTAGAACATAATACTTCCCAAGGAAACAATCTCTGTTTTCTTAAGGAAACTGTTAAGTTTTATTGACTTTTCAAGAGTTTACCTCTTATACAGTTCAAGTAAAAGTGCAATGCTTGAAAAATGGGATGTAAATGGATCTTTAAAATTACCTTGAGAAGCTAAGGATATCTTTATAGCATTAGTAGTTAGTAATTGTTGCATTCATCCTAAATCTCAACTTTGCTGCTGCAGCAAGTCCTCAAAATTAGCATAACAATTGGCTACTGATATTTTCATTCAGTACTGTGATTTTTTTCTGGTGTTTTGCACAGATCTTTTGTTTGCATGATTTAATATGCAGTTTAAATTATCTCATTTTGTGTCTGTTTTTCAGTAAACAGAGTGTGTTACACAAATACGCTGTGTGTTGTATTGTAAACAAATACAGTGTTCTAGATGACACAAATAATTTGATTTTTATTATTCATTATCGTATCCTTTTTTTTTTTTTTTTTTAACTTCATGGTGTCCTGTATTATAGCTATAAGGATAATAATGTGATCTCTTGTGCTCTATAGTGCATTAGATTTCCACAGAAGATCAGGAAACAAGCCTAAAAATATCCAATCCTAAATATATCCAGATACATTTCTATTTCATTTTTTATAGCACATAAATAGAACAGCTATAATTTTATACTAGTAACAGATCTAATTTGAGTAAAAACACTTCAGGTAGGCTCAAACAAATTAAAGCATAAAAGTGGGAATGTGTGAAAGAAACATATCCTTACATTTCAAGATTTGTGGTATTTAGCTATGTGTTAGGCAGTGTTAATGTTCTGTTATTTTTTCATATAGAGGAATATATGAACATTCAAATTTCTTCAACAAGACAGGCCAATAGTCAACTGTAGCTTTATAAAGGAATGCCTTGGCAGACGCTTTTGTCTTCTACATGCAGGAAAAAAAATCAACATGAATTTTCTTTTTGACAACAGTCCTACAGTGAGCTGCATGATACAGAATGGTAGAAAAACAGGGTGCAGCAGACCCCACAAGGTCATCTAATCCAACAGTTTGCCCAGGGAAAGAGTCCAGGGGACACTAACATCAGCTGAACTGCCTTCACAGAAAATCACAGAATCACACGGTTGGA
>VXAL01001194.1:371720-387876 GCA_013399475.1 Chauna torquata | reverse complement strand
GCAAGACCTATGGGAAACATGAACAAGCAGTCTGTTCTAGGTGAGCAGACCTATGAAGTTAATGGAGAGCCCTAAGAGGGATCTGGGGCTCAAGGATCCATAAGACACAACAAATTGCTAGAAACCATCTTAAAGTGTGAGTTCAAAGGCACACGGCTAGACAATAACTGGTAAGAAAGCTATCTGCAGATAAATTTTTTTCAGAAGAAAAGCATACTGAATAAATATTAAGCTTCTGAAGTGATAAACCTGTTGTGGCAGCAGTCTTTCTGAAGTTGAGAAAACTAACTCACAGCCTCCTGACACTATTTTCAGTCCTCCTGAAGTTCTGTGCAAACAGGCTTTTCATGACTGAAGACATCATGTCATGAGATTGTGAGTGTGAGTTGTTAATATCCACTCATTCAAGGTCACGTTATCTAACCTTACTGACAGTAATACCTTCAGCTTGCCAGTGGCTTTTGCCATCTTCTCAAAGCCAAGATGCATCATAAAGAAAGGCAGGGCATCCTGTGCCTTTTTACGCACATCCCCATTTCGATCTTCAAGACAGGAGTAGAGGTGAGGCACACACAAGAGCAGGTCAGAAGGAACAGAACGGAGGGTAGGCAACTTTTCAGCCAACCAACCAAGAAGCTGAAAGAAAGTTAAAAAAAAAGTTTTTGAAGAAGTGTTCACTGATATTTGGAACATCTAGCATAACCCACAAGAGCCTGAACAGTAGTTTCAGGCATCCCAACACAAAAAGGAGGAAAAAAAAAAAAAAAAAAATCAACACATCAACACTCACAACATTTAAGAATGTTTGTCTGAACAAACAACATCAACTTTCATACCAGCAGTCAAAAAAATTTAGTACAGTATGTCAATAATGCAGCTACTTCAAAACTTGGTGCCTGGTCAGCTAAGACTGCATGAGCTTTTTCTTCCTTTTGAAAGTAGCATTGGAATTTCAGTTAGTGCAGCTGAAGCTGCAATTCATTAACCTCAATATATTAATGCCTCCAGTTCAGTTCTGGTCTTCATCACCATAGGGTTAATTTAAAGGAAAACAACATAGCTTCTAAAGAGGGTGATCAAAACACGCAAAGTTTTCATTTGGGAGGCACTGAAATCTGAATTACAGCTATCATACATGGGCAACAGCTCATTAGCCTTGTGAAGTTTAACAATTTTGTCAGTAAGAACACAGAGTTACTTCTTGTTTACCCATGTAAGGGTGGTATTATGTAACTTCAGTCTACTTAGATAAACATAGCCCATAGTAAGTAAGGTTATTTTGATTAAATGCACATGAGAAGTTTACTTAACAGAAGCCTACCTCTTGTCTTAGGAAAGGATTTTCTTTTTTTAGCTCCTCAGAGAGGTCTTCCCCTTCCAACCACTCTTTCATGCCAGTTTGTTCAGCCCAGGCATTCACAGTTGCTAGCGCAGCAGCACGAACATTATTCTGTAGCAATAACAAGATTTACGAAGAATAATCCTAAAGAGTGGTCAGAAGATTACAACAGAAGATTCTACATTATAGGCTTTGAAATCTCTATTTTCATTCACTGCTTGAGAAATCTAGGATTCAGAATAAGCTAATTTTAATGATGCTATCAGATGCAGAAGTCACCAAATCACATTCATATTTATCTATCATCATTTTTTAATAAGACAGGGACAGAAGGTATCTTTAGAAGCTCTCTGTACTTGCTACCATTCACTGATGAGAGTTTGGGAGTCTCCTAAATCACAAGATAGCTAAAGAACAAGGTCAACGATTTATGCAATGGTTAAAATAGACATAGCACATTCATAAACCAGGGCAAGTGGGTTGTGGAACATGTTATTAGTTTCAGTGCATTCTTACTTAGGACCTACACAAGTAGAAGTCAAGTCAGGAACATGGGAGCCCTCTACTCTCATCCAACTCCCATCTTGAGTGGTTTTTTTTTTTTTTCAAACAAAACTTTAGAACACTGTCCTTTTCTGAAGCAGTTATGTGAAGTTAGAAGTCATATTTTGAAGAATCATGATTCTTCAAAATATGTTGTCAGTACAGACATGACTGTATACGTAAGATTAGACGATTCTCTCCTGTAGGCTGAATTTCTGAGGCAAGTTGATAGTGTAATAGACTCATTTAGCTTTAGTATGTTACCTTTGCATTTAAAACTGATTCATTCAGGCACGTACCTAACAAATTCAGCATGCTTACTAATAACTTGTCCCATCTTTAGCCTTACTAAAGTAAAGAAACAAATCATGTGCCAAAGGTAAAATAGATACAGGTTAAAAAAAGTTTGTCTACATTCATGCTACAGGCTGTTGGTTTTCCTTAATTAGCCAGTGGATCCACTGTCAACATTTTGAAGTAGGGCTCAGATCCTCCTCATCTTCAAAAACACTAGCAACTGGGTAAATCTTGCAGAACATCAAAAAAAGTTATTACTTCAACAATGTTTGGATGCATCTACAATCCTCCATGAGCATTATAGCTCTTACAAGTAACACTGGTATTACGCATTTTGGTAATAGTACAAGTTAATCCCAGTTGGTCTTATCCTTAAACTGGGTACTTGCAACTGAAGGCAGCTTGCTGTTTCCTCAATATAATTAGACAGTGAATAAAAGAAGAATCCAATTTATTAACGTAAAATCAGTTCTTTAATACTCTTAATGAGAAAATTTGAACTAAAATGGTTTTTATCTAGCCCTAAGACCAGTCCTAATCCTCCCACTGTTTGGAAGAAGTAGATCTACTTTCATTGTCTTATTAAATATTACAACTGCTGCACCACAACTGGTGGTCTCAGGACCACACAAAGAACTGAATTTGCAGACAGCAGCTTAAAATCTGCATCTTTGCAACTGCATCAGCTAGTTGCAAGCTTCAAATAGAGATAATGAGCTCCTCAGCTCAAATAAGGGGGTGTTTATTCCATTTGAAGCTTAGTAAATCTTCCACCCATGCACCTGTGACTTTTGACGTGGTGGCTTTTATTTCATCGGAAAACAGGCTCTTCAGAGAAGGATCCTAGAGAAGGAACTAAATGATACAATGACTTACAAGCAGTACCAAGATAATACTTGTCCTCTACACAGAGCAAGAATGACTTTCAACAGAAGTCTATTAGATTTTGAGTGCTGCTCAACTCCATCTTCAAGGCTCTATGTCAGTGGCCAAGACATTGGCAGTTCTTGGCAACCCTGACTAATCTCCACATATCAAATGGCTGAATATCACTTATAAATAAATACAGTTACTTGTGGCAGGCAAGACTTGCTGTCTTTCCTACTGTTGCAGACAAACACATCAAGCTTTATGACACAAAAAGGAGCAAGTCTTATTGAAGTCCTTGTGTGGAATAGTTTAGAGTTTCTGCCCCTTCAACAGAGTAAGAGAAGAACCAATGCATACACTGCCAGTACCAAGGATGCAGATGCATTAAGCATAATGTGCCGATGCATGTTGGCATGCGTCAATATATTCATGTCGTACTTTAAATGTCAGCACAGCTTGTCAGTAGACTAGAACACATTTTGATTTTTTGTTAGTAGATTCATTAACATCACTGTTAGTAAGTTGGTTTCTCTTGCTTTCAGATATATACACTCCCTACAAGTAGGAAGTTCCACGATACTGAGACACAGAAGCAGTTTCCTTCTCCTAGACAGCGATGACCAGCTTCTTCAAGTAAGGGAGAGAAAGAATCCTCTATGTTCAAAAGCACGTGATGGATTAGAAGGTGCTTGCTGAACCACATACCAATCCATGCTGAGTAAGCTTTGGCCTCCAGCAAAACTGCTCTAATCCCTTGGCAATTTCACTGAAAGACTGAGCTTGGGAGAGGACTGGGGTACAGGCAAGATGATTCTATCTCAATCTGCAGAGAAATGCAGACTTGTAAAATTGTGTCAAGTACCTTTCTCCTATGGGTACCATCAACAGAGAAGTATTTTGGTAGGAATCTAGTTTTGACACACATCTTCAGCAGCTTTCCAAGTGATAGCTTCTGCTGCTGTTACGTCTTTCAGCTTTAGCCTGCTCACTTATTTTCTGTTCTTTTTCCTACTCACACTCAGAGTAGAGACATCTGAAGTATGCCACCTCTGATAATCGCCTGTGAATTCTGGCACAAGATATTGGCATCTTCCCAAGCCTCCTTTACCTAGGCTGTTCCAAATAGCTCTTTCCCATGGTCCTAGCTTTGATTTTGACACAGTATCTTGACAAGCTCAACACTGACATTATACAAGTTTTGGTGTCAGTTATCAGTGTTATGTTTCTACCTACATTCAAAGGTCTCCTACACTATGACACAGAACAAGACAATAACGTACACTGGAATCCACAGTGATACACTAAAAGAAGAGTTCTCAAGCAGTTTTACCAAACAAACCTGATTAGCTTCTAAAGTAGCTTTAAAGTAAACTTTCAAAGAAGTTTTAATCACCATCCACGTCTCAAAAGCAAGGCTAAACAGTAATAGTTATTGTCAGGTATAGCTCTGATAATGAAAGGCAAAAAGGAAAAACGTCTTGAGTGTCCTACCTTACTGTCCCCAAGGACTGTAATGACAGCAATGCCCAAATTTTTCACATGCTGTTTGATGTTGGGGCCCATTGCTGTTGCTAGTTGCTGAAGAATGCTTAGCGTTTGTTGCACCTGCACATAAGCACAAAGGCTTTGAGTAAACTGCAGTTACAACCATGTGCACAAAACTCCAAGTCGCATGGGGAAGAGTAACACTGCTGTTTATCTAAGCTTTTACTTTACAATGCCTGCTCAATGATCTCTCTTCCAGACTTCAAATTCATCACACAAATAGGTAAAAAGTTATTTCTGTATTAAGTAAATTGCAAATTTTTTTTTTAAACAAGGGACACATTTTTGCCACATGTAAAGCAATTATTCAAAGCTTTTTTTTTTTTTTTAAATCTGCTTACATTACTCTAAGTACAGAGGTAGATTTTCCCCTTTCAGAATTTTTTTTTCATCCATTTATACAAAGTAAATACAAATGTTTATAAGAACAGGCAAGTATATCATCTAGAAACACACAGTTCACTGGTTTCAAACTGCTGATTTCATGACATTGTAACAGATCTGAGCCATAAGCAAGGTTCAGAAATCAGAAATAAGTCTGTCTACACTTCTAAGCTGGAAATAGCTGAAATATGATTTCAGATAACTTACCAAGATCTTATTGGAGTCATTGAGACGACTCTTCAAGGCAGCTGGAAGTTCTCCTATGTTGGGCTGTATGAATTTAGCATCATTAATGATGCTTGTCACTTCATCTAGACCTTCCTTTCGGATCTTCCAGTTTTTGTCCCCAATCTTAGACACTAGTTCAGCTGTGATCTTATCACTGCAAGAGAGAAGAAAAAAAAAAAGTAGCAAAAAGACTATTTTCTTAGTATCTGAGTACTCTAACTTCTGCTTATAAATACTAAGTTTTGAATTGCAGTGGAAGTATGTGTTCAAGCTGTAGAATCTAAACATACCCAATATCTGTTCTTGGCAAGAGATCGACAACATCATTCCCAACATCCTCCTGTTCCTCTTCCTCACCATCATCCCCACTGCCTCCACTGTGCCTGGAAACGCCACGAGTTGGGGCTGGTGCTGTCTGCCCTTGCATCTGCAAGCAACACACACACACACAAATCAGCAACAGCTATTTTTAGAGTTTTTCATTTGACACGAAAAATAAAGATATTTGCACAACACAATTATGCTTTCTCAGTGTAATAGAATTCTAAAACGTTATGATACTTCAAAAACCAGAAGCTTTTGAAATCCGTCATGGGGAAAAAAAAAGACTATTGACATAGCTAGACACTGCGCTTGCAGCTGCTTTGGTTATCTTTATCTTCAAAAATCTGATTCATTTACAAAAACACAGGTTAGACCACAGTATTACTACACATTCCAGCTACTGAAGTTTCTGAATAGTTTTATTAATGATACTTGGTATTCAGCACGCTACACTTCATACCTTTTCAAATTCTGCATCTATCTGGGAGAGAAGGGCTGGCTTCTCATCCTCAAAAAACATTCGCAAAGGAGGTCCCACATAAAGATACATGACTCCCAGCAAGGTAATGGCAGAAGTCCTTACAGCCTGCCAGAAAGATGATAAAAGCACTCAGTCTTCAAATTAAGGATTGATAAAAATTCAGGATTAAAATAATAAATTTACTTACTGGGTTAGTTGCAGCAAGAGCTGTCTTCACATTACTGATGAAAGCTTTGACATTCAGTCTGTGGGAAAAAGACACCCCCATGAGTAAAATGCAACACAGGAAACACCAACAAGAAACAAAGCCATCATAATATGCTAAAGATAAAAAATGCGATGAGAATAAAACAGATGCATACAAATAACTTAGAAGCAGAAAATATTTGCACATTATATCATGCCAGGTACAATGTAGATGGTAGCTTTTTAAAAAAAATACTAAAATAGATGGGTTTTGGGAATAACCTACTATGAAAGTCAATACAGTAAACCTAAGATAGTTTACATCAAAGACTGCATTTATTACAGCTGTAAAATTTCTTAAACTACAACACTCACATGATCGCTAGGACTCAAATCCCAAGAGATGAGTCTATTATCATTTAAGCACCTGATATACGGCTACATAATAAAAGGTGGGTTTTTTTTGTTAACCTGTGCCTTTTTCTAGGTGATCCTGATACAAGTTTCAAAAAGACTAATTTACAACAGAAAAATAGAAAGAAAGAAAGAAGGTTTAGATTACTGAATCTTCTATACCACCACAGCATTCAACAGAAGAAGAAACAGATGGGCAAACATGAAAGCTTCCTTTGTGCAGCCCCAAACACTGCCGTTTTAGTATCATATCCACACATAGATTACCCTGCTGGAAATACATACTTCTTTGGGGATTTGCCTTAATGTGTAAAACGTTACTGAAGAAAAGAGTTTATTTCCCAGACTTAATCAACAAAACTATCCATTTAACAGCTGTGATGCAACTCAGACAGGCATAGTAACTGCCCAAGTAGTCAAATAAATTAGAATTTGAAGCCTTTACTGCTCAGAAATTTTGTTCTCATGAGTAAACTGTATATTATTGTATTACATATGCTAAGGCACATTCAGAGACAGGTGTTTAGAAATTAAGGAGTGTTATCCTGGTTCTACCAGAGAATCCATTTCTTTCCTTCACAGCACCAGAAGCAATAATCATTATTGCATTCATTAGAACATCATCCTGTTATCAGCCTCAAAATCTACCCCAAAGAGAGCAATAAACATGCTGGTATGTACTCTTCTGTACACTGCTTTTTTTTTTTTTTTTTTAAAGCTATATAGTGATCCACCAGAGTGCAGATGCATCTAAGTAGAATGGGAATTACAGATGTGCACTACCACAACTACTGGCTCATTCCACTTCTATATATAGGTTAAGAAAAATGCTCTTCAGAGAAGGCATCAAGTAAGGTTAAAGGATCCTATCTTATTACTAGTGTTAGATGCTTTTATTTACATGTTTAGAGCTAGAAGAGCACCTGACATAGCCAGCATCAGAGCTGAGGGATCAAAAGTTCAGTGCACTTGCACTCACAAGGAAGAACAGATTCTCAGTCCAGGATGAGAAACACTTTCATTCAAGTTTCTCTCGACAATTTACTTAAAAGACATACCCAGAAAAGCCAAACTCTTTAATTGCATTTGAGAGCCAGTTCAAAGTTTCTGACTGGTTTTTAGGATTCTTTTGAGAGAAAGCCATAGCCACAACCTGGAACAGAAGAGTTAAGTGTGAGTTTTCATTGGCAAGCCAGGTGACAAAGTACTGTAATAAATGAGTGAAAATACCTGCAAAAAACAGGGCAGCGCAAATAAACCAAGACAGCTGGGGTAATAAGCAAGGCAAAATTTGTTGTGTCACTGTAGCACAATATGATTGCAGCTGAAGTTAACCAGAAGTTACGAAAGTACTGCAAAGGCAGCCAGAGATTAACTGTATTATGGAAGTATACCTGTTTTGATAATATCTCAGCAAGGTACTGATTTACTACTCGTTATTTCCTCTTTTGGATGAAGTTTTGTTTAACTTGTGCCTCAAGAGATATCTTGAGAGCAAATCACTTCCAGGCAACACAGAAGAAAAAAAAAATACCAAAGATTTAGGATTTATTCCTCAGACTAAAAGAACACCCCACATAATATTCCTGTCTTTACTGGAAGAATACCTTTGCTACTCACTCACCTGCTCAGCAGTCCATGGCAACTGACATGCCTCAGCTATTGCTGTCATGGCTTCTTTTGCATTACTCCCGCATTTCACATCACCAACCTTGTCTACAAGACCATCCAGAACAACCTGCGCTGAAGTTTTGGAAAAGTTTCCTTTCTGTGCAATCAATGCAACTATATGCAGTTTCATCTGCATCACCTGGAATGTTCAAAACAGCAAGGAAGTCACTTAGGTTTTCATATATTTCAGATCTTTAAAATTTTTTTTATATATATGTACACACAAAAATATGATCTGTGTGTACTCGAGTACACATTTGTACATACATGTATTTGTGTATATAAACACAATTTGTGTATACACATTTTAACACACAGTCAATAATACTGGGCAACTATTACCTGCTTTTAGAATTTGTGTCTTTACACAAACACACACACACCCCCGTAAACATATACAAGTCTCCTTAAGTCCCAGCTGTAAGCAGAAAAAGAAATCTAGTTTCACAGTTTATATTTTTATTGACTACAGATAAAAATGTGGTCACTATACTAAGATTGCTATTAATGATGTATATGCAGCTAGGGCCTTTCAGTCGGAAAGGCAACTTCAGTAACTAACAGTCCACTTTTGTTACTTAATGCAAGTAAAATGTATTACCTGGAAGTTTGTTTCCTTCCACCCAGGTTTCTTGGCCAGCATTCTTACTAGAGCTTGGCAAGGCATTTCACTTCTCTCCATAAGCTCAACAGCCTCAAGGATAAATATTTAAGTTAGCCAGTATGTCACAAATGGCATAACAAAAACAAACACACACCACGAAAACACCCACACAAAGTTACCTCAACTGTCCTGTAAATATTTTCTTAAAAGTTGCAGAAATTCTCAGCATAAGAATTCACCTGAATAACCTTACTACAACACCTTTTTCTGCAAGCAGCACATTTTACATGTGCAGAGCCAACATTTAAGTGATAGCATTCCTATTGCTACACTTTGTAGATTCTTTAAAAAGTGTACTCAGAAGCACCTGTTGTCCATTCCAGCCCTGGGAATTTAACATTCAATAAGTTGCCTTACAAGAATGCTGACTAGAAAGCAGAGATTAAGCCTGAACATAACCTAAATTAGTGGTAGTTGTTAGACTTACACATTCCAAAAAAAATTGCATTCTACTGTAGCATCTTTACATTTGAGTAAACCTATTCTGGCTTCTGCAGCAGCTTTTTAGTGCTGCCAGTCATTGTTTCGTAATTTCCAGTTAGTCACCTTTTCCACTAAAATATTAAAACTCAGTAGCAACTATGATGCAATGGTATGAACTACTTGTACATCTACAACTGATGGCTTTTTGAATGTGAACTCTCAAAGACTTTTTGATAGATACTGCAATAAGAAAACCAGGCTTCACATTCCAGTTGTTTGTGACATGCTTTTTTGTTTGTGACTACACAAAGCACTCTACCAGCTGTGAAGACCAACGTTGTTGTCATAAGTTTCAAACATCAACTATTTGCCAACTGAAATGTTATCAATTGCAGCTTAACATGCAGTCAGCAGGGACTTGCAAATGCTTTGCCCAAATCATTGCAAAACTTCTTGTTTAAATCTAGCTATCTCTGAGAATAAGCTTTAGAATTAATTAGTATTTTAAAGAGACCTGTGTGCATCCTCAATCCACATACAAATACTTCTGACAAAAGCATATCTACATTAAACTTAGAGGCTCACTACACTATAGTTATGGATTAAGAGCTAATTTAAAACACATAAGCCACTTTTATTTTGCAAGTATTGTTCAACACATCTGAACTGCTGTGCTGACGTATCACTACTCTGGTATGTCTTTAAGATAGAGTTACCAGGCTAAAAAGCTGAATAAATTATTGCTTTCTCTTTCCTCACCTCTCCTCTTATCAACTGTTGCAAACTCACCTTCTGAAACTCCTCCATGCAGGCAAGCCTCTCTTTCCAGTTACCGCTGTCCAACTGCTGGATACAAGAAGCTGGAAGGACAGCAGCAGCTTTCTCTTCACAAACTTCTATCTGCAGACAGATCACAACATGATTAATATACCCCACAGGATCCCATGGCAGAGGGGCAGCAGCCTAAAGGGCTCATAATATGCTGGAATGACCCCTGCCCTGCAGTGTGTTTACAAAATACAAGTCACTGTAAGATGCAAAATTCTCAGCTGTAGGTTGAAAGATTTTGTATGGATTACAGTTCAGGGGCCTTACAAATTTAGGAAGATGTTGAATCATACAGCAACAGAAAAATAATCCCCAAGAAGCATGATAAGTTGTGCAGTTAAAAATGACAGCAAGTAGCCACTATCTACTTGCAGAACCAAGCAGAGGTAAACTAAAAATTGCAAGATGATTTTGTATGTAGTCTGGGTAAACATTCGTACTAACAAATCAGGGGTTGATAAAGGTGGGTGGGAGAAAACACTTGTATCCGTTTTAGCAAAATGAAATAAAGTTATTTAGTATATGAAACAAGACAAAAACTTCCCTTGTTTCACTGGTGTCTGTATTACCCTCAGGAACTGTATCCTCATTTTGTGCTGTATAACAAACTGGGCACATAATGGAAAGTACTCAACACTAAATGACACTGTACAGATAACTGACAACCCAAAAAAAAAAGTAGACATATCTAGTAAAGAAGCAAGTAAAAACTAACTTTTTTGGGTTTTGTTACTGTTTGACCCACAGATGGGGAATGAGGTAAACTAATCTACCAAAAGGATACAGGGGAAAAAAGTTTAAAAAAGTAGAAACATATGATGTCTAGTAAACTACACGAATGGCTCAATTAACATGCAGAATTTGAAAGCTTTCTTGACTCGTAACTTAATATGATCAGCATGGAATAAATCTGACTTAGTTTATTTAATTACTAATATATTCTACTTCAAAGCAAACTCCAGAATACTATATTTTCAAGCTTTTAATACCAAGCCCCTGCAGCAAATCACGCATCCTTAATTACATTAAAAGTATTTCTATCCCTACCTTCTTCATCTGTTCCTAGTTCAGAGGCAACATGACATTCCTCATTATATTAGCACGATTTATTGTTTACTGCCTTATATGACCTGGTACCAACAACAGCCTACAGAACAGGTGTATATTTACCAGAATATATCAAACATCTATTTTACCAGTCATGAATTCTATTTATTTAAATGCATTGCTTTCCCTTGTCCAAACAAAAAAAAAAAAAACAAACAAGTGAAAAAAATTTAGTAGCTGTAGAACTGATAAATTACTTGCATAAAGCACTATTTCAGAGAACAGCAGAATACTTACTGAGAGCTCTGATTCAAATATCTCTTTGGTCTCAGGACCCTTCTTGCCCTTAGCCCCAGCACCTCCTGTACCCGCAGCTGCAGCTGGTTTGCCTTTCTTGGGTGGGCCCCCAGGCTAGAAAGAAAACAAGCAAGTTAGCCAAGACCAAACAGGTCTCCGATTCATCAGACTCCAAGTGAACTGCTGTTTTTCCACATCTCTACATTCTGATGTCAGAAAATGTATTTAGAAGACATCTCTCTAATACCATAACTGCTACAGGTAAAGAAGTTACAGTATATTTAATTCATACATCATTCTGATCACTAAGTTTTAGAAGACAGGTACAGTAACAGGGACGGACGTACAAGACAGATGAAAAGGGAGAGAATGCATGTATTTGTGAAGCTTCAGGAACTCGTGAACTCATCCCTACTTTTTCCTATAGATACCAATTATATATTAAACTTGTGACTGGCAGCCTGGAAAAAAGATGCCAGAGTATCAATACATACTAAAAAATATGATCCATTCTACTATTCACTCCCAGGTTTCCCACCTAGAGAAATAAGAAGGGTATTACAAAGATAATCTATAGTGATGCTTAGATCAATTTTTAAAATCCAAATAATCATTTTAAAATAATACAGGCTAATGGTTAAAATTATTTATGGTAACAAACACTTAGGGGAATACTCGACATTTTAGTAGTAACCTTGTTATTTATAAGCAAGAGACATTGAGTTCACCCAAATATTACTATGTCATCACAAAGCACATTTGAGGTTCCCCTGATTACCTGCAGTGGTCTACCATTACTTCAGTATCAAAATTTGGTATTAAACGTAAGTGACAAAGTTGATATGATTAAGAAAACTGAGACTTCATCAAGTACTTTATCAGAAAGTCCCAGCTTCCTTTCGTTGTTGGGATCACCTACTCCTACAGAAGGACAGATTCACCACAGTGATTCCTCAGTGGAAGGAGATGTTCAACAGTCCACCTTTAATCTTCAACATATAACTAGTCGATACAGTCACAGACAAATACAATTGTGAACAACCTCTTGACAATGTCTTACCTTCACAGCAGGTGCTTTTTTAAGTGGTCCTGGTTTGGTTCCTGCATCTTTTGTTTCTTTATCTCCAGCAGTTCCTGAAAGAGCAGGGGTCTTTCCAGCAACAGGCTTTCCTTCTTTTTTCTCAGCAGCTCCTCCTGTCTTTTTACCATAAACCAGTTCTACCTTCTCAGCACACTCTTTAATCTGACAAACGGTTTAAAACAAACAAACAAACAAAAAAGCTGTTTAGCTACCATAACTAGAAGTACAGTGTCCCTTCACAGCAGTGGCTCAAACTTTACTACTCTGGAAACAAGAAGATTTTAAGTTTTTCAGTTGACAAAATTTTGTTATTCTTTTACACTAGTAATGTTAACCAGGAAATGGCATCAGCCATCCCTGTACTGCTAAAACCATTTTCTTAGTTCAAAATGAAGTGAATTCATACACATAGAAAGCATTAAGACAACCCCCTCCTCCCCATATACTTACAGATGCTCTAAAGACTAATTCTTAGAACAATAAATTTTAAAATCATCATTCAGTCAAACCTGTCAGCTTATGCAAAAGCACAGAAACTTTGCATTGGAAAATAATCTTTAATAACAAATCCTAGCTAATAATATAGAACTAAACCATATGTTTGTGACCTAAATCCTTAAGTTTTGTTTCAGATGGAGAAAAAGTGTTTAAAAAAAACAAAAACCCTTGCACAACCAACCAACCAAAAAACAAAACAAAAAAAAACCACAGGCCACTCCACAGCTGATACAGTCTTGAAGCCAAACAGATACTGTATCCAAGAATTAAAAGGTGCAATGTTAGCATATCAATACATTTTAGGTACTGAAAGTTGAAGAAAGGATACTTGATATCTAGCAAGAAATAAAAAGATTTTCAGACTCCTTGCTGCATCAGTAACTTTTACTTAAAGATATATGTATGTTTTCAAAAATCTGTTGCAAATCATCAGCTAAAGCACCCTCTTTAGTCTTCTCTATCCTAAAATGCATCTTAAATGGATAAACGGAGCATTTTTACAGCATTTACAATAAACTCACACGATCAAGCTTTAGTTTGTCCACATCTGCTAGAAAAGGATTCACAGCTTTCTCTCCAGCCACTTTCAAGGCAGTGCCTAATGCTTCAAAACCAGCATCTCTTACTTCAGGAGCAGAATCGTTGATATGCTACAGAGAAATACAGTGTGCATCACACAACTTGCAGCTCACATCTAAACAAATTTTTAAATCCATATTCTGTATAAATCCCTCTGCACTTTTTTTTTTTAAATCTACAACTAGTACAGAATAATCCTTAGTTATCACTGTAGAATGAAAAAAGTTCTTTTTCCACTTCTGTTTTCCCATGTACTGATCAATTCTACAGTTTCTCAAATATAGCTAGCTTCCCATCTTCGGATCTTTCACACAACAAGAAGAGGGTAAATATTTAGGCTTTAAGAGATACTGTAGTACCATGAAAAGTTTACAAGGAGTTTGAAGACCTGCAATCCTTTTCAAATCTCCATTTCTGAAGCCAGGGAAGATTCCCTGAAGAATCAAAGGGCTACTTTGTAATGGAAAAAAAAAGTATACATCAGTTTGTTTACACTGCTAAATGCTCCAGTGTACTTGCAGTCTACGAATCAACGACAGTTTTTTTTTTTATTTTTTATTTGTGGTAAATTATACATAGCATGTCAATAAAAGCTTGCTACAGGTATCTCCAAGAAGCAAGTGGCAGTGTCCAGCAGTTTAATAGTTACAAATCACTGTCTTAATCTACTGCAAGCTAGGTGAGTCTTAAGTTTTAAAGACAGCCAAGGAAGAGGAGACTAAACTATTCCCATGACTGACAGCCATCTTCCAGCTTGACATCAGTCGAAATTCACTCTGATGGCCACACCACTGCAGTACCAGAAGGGTCTTTCTCTCAAAACAACCCAATGCTTCACAACAATACTTCAAGTCAATAACAGAGAAGTAATAACTCCTCCTGCTTTACCTTTAGAAGCGCAGCACAGAAGGGTTTTAACAGACTTTTTGGCAGAGTAGAAGGTGTGCAGTGACGGAAGCTTCTTGCAATGAAAAGGGATGTTTGCTGCTTAATTGTTGGATTTTTATTGTCCATCACTGCCAAAACATCTTCACTTATGTTCTGCAATGTGGTCTACAGAGTTTGATAAAAAGTCGTTACGTTCAATAAAGGAAGAAAAAAAGCAGATAAAGAAGTTAGAAACTAATTCTTAGACAATGGGAATTTTTTTTTTTTTGGACAATTGTCAATCTTTCACTTACAGTAAGAAAGATTGCATCAATGGCCTCCTGCAGTGCCTGCACTACCTGAGGTTTCTTCTCTTTAAATTTCTCCAAGATTGTTGGAACAACCTATGGAAGGCAGAAAAAGAAACAAAAAAGTCAACCCACTCTTCACTAGTGTAATTAATTGAAAAGCATGAGACTGCTCCCTGATGGCTCTGCAAAGAAACACATAATGCAAATCAGCATCACCGCTGCCCCTCAGGGGCACACAACAGCAGTATGAACTAGTTTATCCTAGCTGATCTCCAATGTGAAATTCTTTCTAGTCCATCTATTAACAAATATAGATTTTTGAACAATTTCATAGCAAAGCTAAACAAAAGGCGGATCTACAAGTTCACATAATTATAGATGAACATCCTGGATCTACTGGTCTGGAACACAAAGAAATTGAACGGAAATTCAACAATTACACAGCAGAATGCTCTGCTCTTGTCCTGTAAGAATCCAAGAAGGTGTATATATATATAACCTGTCCTCTCTTTCCCAGCTTCCTTACTGCATTCAGCACAGCTCTAAGACGTTCTCATTTGACTCACAGCTGGCAAGAATATGTCCTAAAGCTTGAATCTTTCCTACAGCAATACACCTGCATCCTTTCTAGAGCAGTATTTTTGATGTATCAACTTGAAAAAGCACACCTGACACTAAACCACACCATGCTGGAATTTCACAGCAATTTATACCCAATATTGCTGCTCAGTCAGCCAGTGCTGTAAGAGATCAGCTGACACTCTCATGTGCCAGTAATACGAGTGGCTCCATTTAACTATGGTCTCTATAACCTACACAGCTACTACTGTAACTATAAGAACTTCTGTCACTGAACCAGAGACATGCAGGGCTTTTAACTGTGGAAAGCAGACTACTTTGAAGATTTAGTAAACATAAAGAGTTGATAGTTTAGAAGCTGTCTAATTACTTACAGAACTTACAAGCTCTTGCGTAATACAAAATTGACTTTTCACAGACATCACTTTCTTCTCAGAATTTGACTATTACATCTCAACCCATTGTGACACACAGTGACTGAGGCTCAGCTGGTATTCTTTGCAGGGCCAAAACTTGCTAATTCCCTGTTCACAAAGCCTTCAGCACTTCAAAAACTTCAACTAATACAAAATGGCATCATAAAAGACCTTCACGCGTGCCGCTGTAAAGAAGCTAAAAGACCCTAAACCCTACATAGAACAAAGTCATAGGAAGGAGATACTTAAAATTGTTAAGGCTCTGTTTTAGGAAATGCTGAAAG
>VXAL01001194.1:269787-356853 GCA_013399475.1 Chauna torquata | reverse complement strand
TACCGGGGCGGGGAGCCGGCCCGCGCCGGGGCCAGACAAAGGCGGGCAGGGCAGTGCGGGGGCTGCCGGCTCCTCCGCGCCCCCTTCCCCTCGCGTCCTGCCCCCGGGCCGCGGGGGCGCAGGCGGCGCCGGGAGCTCCCCGGCCTCTGTCTCCGTCCCCGGGGCAGGGGCCGCCAGGCCTGCTGTTCTCACGAGTCGCAGCCTCGAGCACCAATACCCACCGAACCTGGTAGCGTCCAAAGAGAAGCAACCGCTGTGGCAGTCACGCGTGGGGCAGACATTATCCCAGGCCCTCGTGCAGCAATCTCCAGCTGGAGAAGCGCAGCAAATCTGAAACAAAACGCCTGCCGGCCAGGAGCCAGGCCTGCCGCGAAGAACTAGAAATGCAATGCCTTCCAAAAGGCACCTGAATGAACAGGCCGGCACCGTACCATCGCTGCATTTCTTGCTCCATGGCGAGACGTGCAATGACAGCGCTCCAGTAGAGCTGATTCATCAGCGTTCGCCCTAGCCCATCACCTGACATTTTGAGATGCCTTTTCTACAGTGACAATAGCAACTGAAGAAGAGCTGGTATGGTGGAAACCGGGTGCCAATTGCTTCCTCCCGAGAAGAGTATCAAGACACATGATGCAAGGCTGTGTTTCATCAGACATCTTTTTAGCTAGCTGAAGAAAGAAGCCACTGCAGCACCTGCTCTGCTCCCCAGTGAATAATCAAAGTTACTTTCTCAACCATCTCAACCTCACCCCCTACAACAGGGAACCATGAACACGCACCACAGCTTCTGCTTTTCAATGTCTGACATTCGCAGCAACTGAGCTGTCATAGAGGCAACCCCAAACAACACGCAATTGCTCAGCTCAAGAGACTCTTTATTTAAAGAAACCACAGCAACACTGCTTTGTGTGAGGCAATGTTTAATTTAAACACAAGGGTACAAGGCTTTCCCATATTACACTTTATAACTCCACCACTACAAGAGGGACCACTGGAACAGGCTACAACAGAGCATCAGCTACCGCAGCAATGGCTGTACTAGTCACGAAGCCATACCCTATGCTGTCCCCAAACCAGCCTTTCTGTTAAGGGTGCACATGGCCTTAATCCCATCCTAATCCAGCAGAGAATTCACAAACCATCCACGTTACATTACTAATTTGTTTGTAAAATAATTAAATTTGATATGTTTCTTTTAAAAGATAGAAAAAGGACATCTAGCTGGAACAATGGAACAGAGGAGATAGTAAAAGGGAAAAAGAGGGAATCAGACAATCACTGACTATGAGTTACAAAATCCTAATTACAAGGCTTACAAGTATTTACATCTCTCAAGGGTCCTCCAAGTCGTACGTCCTACAAAACAAAATCTTCACATCAGATACTTCAGATTTGGAGACAATTACCTCTACTCCACAAAGCACTCAGATCAACTTTCTAATTGCATGCACTGTTCAAGATGTTCATAAGTGATCTATAAAAGGGGTGAACAGAGGTGTTGCAGTTTGCAGATGACAATTATTCAGGGTAGCAAAGGGTGGGGGGGAGACACTGAAGAAAAAAGCTCACAACACACCTAGTGAATTTCAGCTGTAAATTTATCACCCAACACACACAGATGCACAAGAGAAAAACAAACCTTAACATATGCTAGAACTCAGGTTTTTGGAGCTGACAATTAAATGGGAACACCACCTTACAGTTCTAACAGACCTTTACATGAGATTATCAGCTCCACAGTGGCACAGACCAGTTTTTGGGGAAATACAGGCCCAGATTACATAACTGGCCCACATCAGGGAAAGGTCAAGAGTCAGCACGGAAATCAGTCCCACAAATACAAGTCACATCTGTATGAGAATCAGGAATAATGATCCATTACCGTGCTTTCGCTTTTTTATACTAGACTAGCAAATGAGAAGTCTTGCATCAGTACAGATTTAAAGCAGTCTGACTAATTTCCCGTGCCTCCAAAATCCAAGCCTCATCTATTTTTGTGCAGGTGTCGCAAATAATTTTTTCCATAGCAGGTCCCCTAGTTAATGTTCCCAATTTTGCATTCTTTAGAATTACCTTCAATAAATACATCAATTTGTTTAGAACCACTTCATTGTACTTGATTTATATTTTTGTTGATACTGCTTTGATACACCAGTTTCTCAGTGTAGCTTAAAAACTTTAACCCTATTGCAACTGTCTAAAGGGGAAAAAAAAGAAGGTGCGTCTACAGGTTTTAAATGGGGGAAAGCTACAAGAACAGCAAAGTTTAAAGAAAAGCCAAGCTTGGGGCAAGAGACAGTCAAACTACATTCTAATTTTTGCGTAATCAACCAATCCAACACTGGACAGCAAAAGAGTCAAAACTGTAATGGCAGCTTGCACCCCATCATTCTTCTTTCTGACTTGATGCTATTGCAAAGTTTCAATAATAATAAATTTCTATTAGTAGCCTTTTATAACACTTCAGTATTTGAGACTCACTATCAGTATTTGGAAATATGCATCTTTACAGTTTTAAACTAATAGACATACACACTGAAAGCCTATAGCAACGCTTTCTCCAATACAGCAGTAATAACTAAGGAAGTTCTCCCACAGCTGGCAGCCCAGCATCCTGACAGCTACTCATTCCTTTCCAATCTGCAGAGGGCAACTTTTAATAGCATTGTGGTTTAGCAGAAGCACTGGAAGATTCAATACTAAACACAAAATAAGAATCAGCAGAAAAAGGAAAAGTCCATCATAATTAGATAGCTGATACACACTGAACAAAAAATCAGACAGAAAATTGTAGCAGAAGAGTTTGTGGGTGGTTTTTTTTTTTTGTGGGAGTGGGGTGGTTTTTGTTTGTTTTGTTTTAAATAGCAGAGTCCAGGTCAACTTATGCTGCACAGAAGTTACATTTCCCAGCCTCTGCTGCACAATACCGTGGGTCTCTTGCTGAGAAAGCTCCAAATTCTGGAGGAAAACCACACACACCAACCTGAAAGCTCCTGCCTTAAGAAGGATCACAAGACTCTGACTCAGAATCAAGTGGAAAAGGAGAGGGGTGGCAGGACACTCCTGCCAGCCACGCTTTACATGCGCTACAGAAGATACAGCGGGAAGCACCTTCTGATAAGGGACCCAAGGGATCTAGGACCAACACCTGAGCACAACATCGGAGCTGCAGAAACGCAGATGCGCTCGTGGTTTTTGTTTTAAGATTGCAATCACCTCACGGAACGATTTCCCTAGATCATCTGGGAGGGGAAACCAATCCCACACGCAGCCTCTCGAAACTGGGGCTCGGCTCCACAAGACGCCACCTAAGCATCTCCCTAGCGGGGCGCTAGGAGCGAGCCGAGCTCGGCCCCTCACCGGCCGCCTCCCAAGGGGGGGCCCAGCGGCTCCCCAGCCGCTCCCCACCGCGCCCGCGGCGATGACACGAGTGACGCGGCCGCAGCATCCCGCAGGCCCCGCCGACGCCGAAGGCTCCACAGCGCGGCACGGTGCAGGCCGCGGCCTCCATCGTTACCGGTCGCCCCCGCCCCGCCGCGTCACGGACGCGACTCTGGGCGAAGCCCAGGGGCCCAGCGCGTTCCCGCGGGAGGGCGTCAGCGCCGCTAACGGAGCGCGCCTCCGCCCCGGTTCCCTGACAGGGCGTGGGGAACCCGGACCCAGGCCCAGGGGAGGACCGCGGCCTACCCACCCGCCTACGGGCCCGGGGAAGCGCGGCAGGCGGCGGCGGGAACGCGGCCCCCGCGGAGGACGGGGGATCGAGGGCGGCTCTCACCTGGGCCCCGGCAGGTCGGGCGCGGCGAGCGTCCGGCCGCTCCTCGGCGCGGTTTGAAATCTCTACCACCGCCCGCACCTCCCAGTGTCCTCACCGCCCATTGGCCGGCGCTGGCCCCGCCCACTCCCGTACCCGCGCACTCTATTGGCCCGTTTGAATCCGGCAGTGGCGACGCGTGCTCCGCGCTCCCCCGGGCCGGCGGCAGGGCCCGGCCGTGGGGNAAGTGGGAAAGGCCAGAATCTTTCACCTTCTTGGACTGTCGGGCTGACAGCGTGCAATAAAACACAGTGTAAGCGCAACATTCCTCCTAAGCTTCCCTCTCCGAAACGCGGGCCTTGCTGCTTCCCCCGCCAAGCGCTTCTCTGACGCGAGTTTATTCACAAAACGAAACGCCCCAAGGTCCGCTCCGCGCCCCCAGGCCCGGTGCCCCGGCGCCCCTGCGGAGCGCGGCCCCGGGGCGGGAGGGAGGCGGCTTCGGGGCCCGCTGGGCCCGGCCCTGGCGAAGGGATGGCGGGGGTGAGAGGCGCCCGGGGGGCCCGAGCCGGCCCGCAGGCGGTAACGCCGCCCGCAGCCTCGGGTGAAGGCAGAGGCAGTCGCGTTACGGCAAAAGAGCAAGGAGCTGAAAGCGAGTCCGCGCTGCAGCCGGCTGTTGGAAACGTCCCGGGGCAGCGGAAGGGCAACCGGGACGCGCGGCCCAGCACGCAGCGAGCCTGCAAGCAGCGCCTGGGGGGCGTTCACGTCGGTGGGTTTTCTCTTTCTTCGGCTAAGGCAAGCTAAGGAAAGATGCGTAGGGTAATCAGGACAGAGACAAGGGGCAGGGGAGAACCGTCACCATAACTGTAAGAAGGGAGTGCAGTTAATCTTACGCTGCCCACCTCCCCACCACACTACTTAAGCAACCGAGATTTAAAAAAATAAAAGAAAGTGAGGTCATATTTTTGCATGGCCTTAATACAATCACTTCTGCACTGTGCCTCACACGTGAAATAAGGATAGGCAGGAATAAAGCTAAAGTATTTAAAATCATTTTGGCACTTTTTCCATCAGAAGGGAATACAAGATTAGCACTAGTAAAGTAGACTGAGTTATTACTGAGCATTTCATTCATTATTTAGCTTTTTGCATTAAGCTCTCAGTTACCAAAAAAAAAATGCAACAGAATCTTGAATAAAAACCCTTACAGACAGAAAATCAGCTCTTCTTTAGGGCTGTATTTTCCACTGGGCAGAGGCATGAAACAACCAAAAATTCCTGTGGCGTATGTTGCTGGAGACCACTGTAGTCCTAATGTTTTTCAGTAAAAGAGGGCCCCACTCTTAGGCTGTTGCCTTGTTAATATGCTAACTCAAAGGGGGAAAAACAGCAAAGTAGGGGCAGGGTGAGAGTACATGTGCATGTAGGAATTTGCAAGTGAGTACAGATATCTGATTCAAAGCCTTAGTGGCAGAAGTGTGTGTTACAATCCGATTTCAGAAATAACCCATATCCATTCCTACCTTCTTGTTCCTCTCAAATGAAGCAAAGTTGAGGTTCTGTGCAAACAGGTCTGGGAGCTCCTTTTTCAAAGGAGAGTCCAAATAACATGCATGATTCACAACCAAAAGCCAGACAGAGTGGTTAAGAAAAGCTAAATTTATATTAAATTATCATCAACCCCTAAAATACTGAACACAGTGGTTAAATAACTCCAGAAAGTCCGATGTCTCCAGTGAGTAACGTTAAAACCATTACACAGGAACACAGGGAAATCACCGGTGTTAGCTCGGGACAGACAGGAGAGAGGTTTGCTTTTTACGTAGTAAATCAGTGCTCAAGAGATCATCCTCCAGTGGCCTTTTTACATTCTTAACAGCTTAAGTGCAATGAGGGTCTTCTCTTCCCCAGAATGGGGAAATACGATGCACCCCCGAGGCGGCATCTCACTGGGGCTTTCTCCATACTTTAGGATAAAGAAAAAATTTCTGCCCACCTCACTTGTGGAGGAGAGGCTGTGGGACATTTTGTAGCTTCTTTTTGCAATGTTCATTTCAGGAAGGGAGCAGAGGGCAGTTACCAGTGGTTGCTAGGCTGCAGCGTGCAGGGTCCCTCCTAAGCAGCAGCAGGGAACATACCAAGGTGGAGATCACAAGCACCATTAGTTGTTGAAAGGACTGACTGGGTTTTCCTTTCCATTCTGCACTTATGGCTCGGACAGCGATTATTTCAACAGGCTGACCGAACCTCAAGCGACAGTCTGGGCAGATGTTTCCCTTCACCCAACCTACCACATGAGTTTGGTGCACACTTACATAGGTACTGGGTGTGGGGGGAATCCCTTGCTCTCCTAGAAGTCAGAGCCTTCCTCCCTCATCCACCCGCTCACTCCCAGCTCTAATGCCCCCTGCCCCTACATGTGGATTCTGTTCAAATTAAGTCTTCTTGCCTATGTTTGAGCCTTTGATGTCCCTGTATGAGGCAGCCTAGACAGCCAGGTCCGTGTCAATGATGCACAATCTTTTCTCAGTTCCCAATCGAGTCCAAGCCTCAATCCAAAAGTGCCCCTGCCCAACAAAAAACAACGTTTCCCATGCTGGAGTCAAATAAATAATTAAATAAAAATGTAATTAAAAAAAATCCCTCTGGGAATAGGGAAGAGCCCCACATTAACACAGGGAAATTTCCAAGCCTTAGCTCCAGTTCATTTTCCACAGGAATATACACCAGTCAGCCCAATGGTGCAGTTACGAACAGTTTCAAGCCACCTAGCCAGGTCGAAGCTGCAACCTTCCCATTGCTGCAAAGCTACCTCTGGTGTAAAAAGTACAGCCAACCCGACGGCAACCATCATGTTTTCAGGGGTAGCAGGACTGTTAGTATACGAACAAGGTTAGAGCAGAGTAGGATTGATTTTCCTTTTTTTTTTTACTAGCTGGAAAAATATTGCACAGGAGATGCATCCTCCCCTGCACCTCTAAGCCACACCCCTACCGTATGCTTTGCTCTCTTTACACCATGGGTGGGAACATACTTGACTTCTTCCTAGGAGATAAAGAGGTCAGAGTTTGCCGTGAGAGATTGTTCACTGGAAAATTCTGCTTCCAAGCATCTGGCTTAACACTTACTATTTTACCATGATAGTATCCACGTAACTTGAGGGGTTGATATAAATCTCATTTTTTGAAGAAGCGTCAAGAGAGACTTTATCTTTTTTCCCGCCTGAACAAATCGATGACAAGAGAAGTCAAGAGAATATGAAAAGGTGGCAATAGTCCTTGGGAGCACACAGGCTCCAGCTGCTGCTGGGGTGCAACTGCAAGGCTAGAATTACCCCCTAGAGGGTAAAGGCCTTGGAGGCCAGAGAACTGAGGCTTGCACAGAACTGATGGGAAAACTGGCTTTGCAAGGAGAGCTATTTAGTAGAACAGTGGAGCTTAAAGTGCTATTCTCTCTTATAAACAACTATTCTAAAATGGCCCTTGCAGCTCCACGATTATTGTCTCCTATTCTAGGTCAATGGGGCTCAGCCTAGTAATAAAGCAGCTCCTAACTTTTAGCACTGAGGATTCTCCTGGGGGAGACTTGACCTAGGAATTCTCTTTTTTCCCTTTGTTACAGAAATGAAAGGTCATAAAGGCCAAGAGAACTGCGACCTTGCAGAATTGGGACTGGTGGGGATTTAGCAAATTTTCTTTCTTTTTTTTTCCTTTTTATTTATTTTTTTAAATATATCTATCAGTTACGCAAACGCAAGAGTAAAATTCAGGTCTGGCTGAGATGCATTTCCTCCCATTAGTTCTCTAGAGCTAGGAACAATACCAGTCTATTCTTTCCTCAAGTACAGCACTCTGACTCCAGTACCCAGAGGGAGCAGTTCTGAAAGGGCGATTTGCTGACTGTTATTTTTCCGGAACAGAAATATTTTTCAACAGGAGAGGGGAGAACAGCAGCAGTGTCCACTGCCAGCAATGGACACAGTGCTCCAATGTGAGAATTCCTTAAAGTTTTTACTAACAGATGGGAACATAAGCAGTGATGCTTTTCACCCCCAGAGAATTGGGTCACAGGGACCGTGGTTACCCTCTTTATGCCCCTAAAAGGTGACCTGATGCTGTGTCGCTGTTCCCTTGAGCCCCGGAGTATGCCCCATCTATTCCAAGACATCCATCCAGTCAGAGACCCCACAACACAAAGCCTCAAAGAGTGCTGCTAGT
Organism: Chauna torquata; assembly: GCA_013399475.1. NCBI lineage: Eukaryota > Metazoa > Chordata > Aves > Anseriformes > Anhimidae > Chauna > Chauna torquata. Next base: position 348,888 of record VXAL01001194.1, on the reverse strand, counting down.
GGTGGAATGACTAGGGGAACTTCTGTGACCAGGAGCTTGCACCGAGGCAGCTCTGATCTCTTAATGGGCATTGACTGTGAGCTGGACGGCGCAGGACTTGCAGGTTGCCAGAGAACACAGAATCTGGACCAGATTCAGGCCAGAGGAGTCACTGTAAAAGTTAACGTGGCAGCTTCCAAGAAAAGGGAACATATAAATAAACCACAGACAGTGAAAATGAGCCAAAAGGGTCTCTGGGTTCCAACCCACCCATTCTCCCCCTCCAACCACAACAGCACAGTTGCCCAAGCTCCTTGCTGAAAGGCAGTCACAGTCTCTGGGCCCCTCACAAGAGGGGTAGTCTCTGGACCCTTCCTTGCCTGCCAGGCAGAGTCCTGTCTTTTTTGCGCAGAGCGGAGGCTACGGAGGGTACGGGCATTTCCAAAGGAGCATGTACTTTAGACCTCGCTCTCCGTGGAGGGCTTGCGTTGGTGTTTCCAGCCTGTGTCTGGGAGTGAGCCACGCCGTTCAGGAGTGGCTGCTGCTGTGTTAACACTGCTGCATTCAGACTGTTCTTCCTGTAGCAGCTGCTCAGTTTCAGTATCATCCAGTGAACCAGAACTAGCCTGGATAGAGACCGTGTCTGTCTTCATGCAAACGTGGTCCCGGAGGATCCCTCCTCGAGAACTCCGAATTTGCTTAAGATCATCCCACTCTGAGTCATCACTGGATAAGAGGCATATCCCCTCCACAATCTTTATCTTCTCCTTGGTGTAGCTGAGGTCAGGACCAGTCTAGGGAGCAGATAGATGAATGAAAAAATAATACATCTATGGAAAAATAAGGCAAAGAGCAAAGCAGAGCAGGAACAAAGACAGTGAAGCAGATAAGAGGCTGGACCTCCATGTAAACAGCCACTGGCTCTGACTGTCACAATGGCAGAACCCATTCTAAGTTTCCCCTCAGTTCTTCACCCTCCCCCAGATGAATCCTCCCTGCAAGAGCTCTCATTCCAAACTCCAGGAACCTTCAATTCATGGAAGGGGAATGAGCATGAGCTGGCTCTTCTAATTTAACTATATATAACCCCTGGCAGCAGGGAGCACGAACAACGCTAAGCATAAAAGGAGTTAATCAAAAACTAACGAACCAACCAACAAAAAAAAAAAAAAAAAAAAAAAAAAAAAAACACACACAAAAGAAAAACCCACCAAAACATGGAAAGCAGAAACAGCTAGAAGACTTCCTGGTAAAAGTAAGTAGGATTAGGGAATTGATTATATGTCCGCAATATCTGTATATCTGAGTCATTCTAGATTTACCTCTCAGGAAAACACAGCTGGAATACCACTGTTGAGTCTGAGCCCTACAGTGATACAGGGGAAGCAGATTATAGGGAAATGATGGAAATCATCAGACCAGGACCACACTAAGATTAAAGTAATGAAATCTGTCTTATGTGGCTCACTGACAAATAAGGAGCATTAAAACATCTGATGTAAACACCGGGAAGAAAGTGGATTGGTGTGTGTGTGTGTGTGTGTGTGTGTGAAATACATCTGGGTATATCTAAGAGCAGCAGAATTAAGAGAAAAGTGGAAAGGATTTGGATTCCCAGAGAATTCATCCTGTCTTATTCTTAGTAGGCAAGGCTAAAATTGCAGGAAATTTTGGGAAAGCTATTGGATAGTATATTTGAAAAACAAAGCCAGGGGAAACTCTCCTCTGCATAAATCTTGCCATGATCTCTGCTAGAGGAGCTAAGTAACCTAACAGACTATCATAAATACTCATACAGAAATTATTTTTCAGACCTCACATACTAAACAGCCAAAGCAAAAACCATAGAAAATGACCTCAACTTTCTTGGCAGACAGTAGAACTGATTTAAGGACAGAAAAGCCCAGATAAAAAGAAGACAGAGCAATTAGTATGGGACAACCACACAATACAGCTTGAGTGAGGGAGGCAGGATCAAACACATACATAGAATAGTAATACCTGACGTGAGGATGTGGATGGAAATCAGAAGAGGGAAGATGAAAAACTATCTGAGTGATAAGAAAGCTTCTGAGGAGAAAACAGAGGAGAAACTAAGTGCTGCAAGACACCATATTAAACCCTCTCCATCCTGCCGCATACACAAGGTGGACCTCTGCAGGGCCTTTAAAGTGCCATAGTTAATAAGGGCCCCAGTTATCTCCCTATCCCATCCCTTCTTTGCAGTGCGTAGCTAGGAGCCATGTTCTTGTTACCAAACCCTTTCTGGCTGCCTGGTTCCCCTGGTGACTGCCCAAAGCAACCTTGGGGCAACAGTCACCAACCAGGACTGTGTCCAGGCAAGACAATTCCCTTTGACTCCTGTACTTCGGTAGCCAACACCCAATACAAATGAAACACAAGACACTGTGGGAGTGGGGAAGAACCACAGAGCTGAAGACAGGTCCAATTCATTACAGCTCACTGGGGAAGAAATGCTGCTGGTTGATCCAAAGGAATCTGACTGAATAATTTACTGAAGCTGTCCTCCAATGTCCGAAAGGGTAAATGCTGACAAGTTGCAAAGTTTTCACCTATGAAGGCCTGTAATACTTAACAGCAGCTTGAACTGGGCTCCCATGTCCTTAGTAGCAGCTCTTACCTCTTTCTTATAGCACAACTGGTTGTACATTGTTGGCTTGGGAATTGTTTCAATCTTCACCTCCTGGGTAGATGTCCGATACGAGGGATTACTGTAGGTTAGGTTACCCAGGCCAGGGTCTGTGAACTTGGACTTATTATGCCTAGAGGAAGAGAGCTGTCAGAAAAGAGACAGAGCCCTACTGCCAGGATCTGAAGCTCCTGAGTGCTCAGTGAGTGGAAAGCTCCAGCAGTCTCCACTGCCCCTCAAAGAGAGGGAGAACGCTGGTTTCACCACGCTCCTCAGTTACCAATATACTCACTAGCTACCAGTGTAGCAAGGCTGTGCCATGTAACCACAAAAGCTCTACTGGCAATAACTTGGAGAAGCTACCTAGCAGAGAGCACATGGGCCCACACATGTAGTGAAATATGAATTATCTCACATCCATGCCCATAACTCCTAACCTCTCTGCAGAAAATATAGCCAATAAGGCTTCAAAAATAGGCGTATGCCCAACACTTCAAAGGAACAGGACTCAAACCTTGCTAATAAAATCATCAAATGCTGCTTCCAAAGGAGAACAAAGGGATTGTAAATGACAATAAGGAAAGACAGTGTTCTTAAGGAGCTTTCTGCTCCTAAAAAGGCTAGATTTTACTATGGTCCAGGAGAGGGGGAAAAGATCACTTACCGATATATAACTAAAGCAGCGATAAGCAACAAAATAAACAATATGCTGAGAAGGCCTCCAATAATGTAGCTAACATGCAGTCCTTCACCTGAAAGTGAACAGCAGTGGTACATTATACACTCTCCTTAACCTCCACTCTCCTCAGTACTGACCTCATTATAACACCTCATACAGAGGTGTAACACCATACAAAAGTATGCACCGTAAAATGTCAGCAAACAAAGCTTTAGCAAAGGGTTTTGTTTGGCATGATATGAACAAATCCCTTCCTCCCACCCAGGCCCCAGCAAACTAGGCCAAGACCTTTGTAATGGGGTTGGACAAAGATGAGTTAGACCTGCTTGCTGACAGCTTACTCCTGCAGTGAGAAACCATTACCCTAACCAACCATCCTCAACTAAACACAAAGAGGATGGTGAAGAGGTGTAGCATTAATGAAGAGAGCCCAATGGATGAAGTAGGAGATGAAAGAAAACAGCAGCATTCTTCACTCCAAAGTGTCATGTGGAAAAGTCCCCATATAAGCTAATGAATGTGTATGACTGATGTTCATCTTCAGATACACTTTGCTCAGAAGGCGTTTGCAGAATTCAAGTTTGAGTTTCAGAATTTTTAGTTTCAAACACTATGGATTGGAATGCTTTCTGGAAGAACAACACTGGTGGAGGAGAGCAAAGAAAGGAACTCACCCATTGTTGCCAACACTGCCTCATTGGCATGGGTACACAAGCCTCGTCTAGCATCTCTGTCGGAGCAGCTGAAGGACAGAAGGACACAATTAGTATCCTGTTACTGAAATTAGTACCAGAAGTATCAAAAGACAGGATGGGACAGGCTAGCACTGAAATCCCTTCCACTTTCAACCCAACAACAGGAGCCTTCCTTTCTCTTCTCCAGTATTCTTCTGTATCCAGAGAAGAGAGGACCTTATATGCATGTTTCACTAGATAAGAATATTTTCAGCATCAGCGCTGAAGCAAAAATTAGAATTTCCTGAAGTCAGCACAGAGATCTTTCCGTCCAATATATTGTATCCAACAAAGCTGAAGTTTTGTCTTGTATATTTACAGCCATATATTACCCAGCAGAACCACTTTCTCTGTAGTCTGGGTCAGGTCTGAGGCGTCCAAGTGAACTAAAGCAACAGACTCCTGCCTACTCTCAAAAATAAGTTCTTAAAATTAGGAGTTGACAAATAAATCAAATGAGCGACACGGACTCAGGAGGATTTTAACAATTCATTATGTCTGTAAAGTCTGGAGGTGGAATAGCCTCTTTTGGCTAAGGAGAAGTATATTTGGATGATGACAGCCAGAGGGGGCTTGCATGTTGCATCTTGCACAAATGGTGACTTTCACACCCCAATTCCAACAGGACAAGATTACTTACTTTCCTTCCACTGCTTCCAGAGATGTGAGAGGTTTGGTTGTTGAGGTACCTATTCTGCCAGGTGGTGTCTGACTTCTCCCACTTACACTGGTCATTTCAGGACCAGGGGGCACCACACCAGGAACTAGAACAACAAAGAAAAATAAAGAGGACCCCAACTTTGTGGGACAGATGAACAAGTCTGGTAAGCTATAGAGAGTTTCTGAAATGGGAAGTTTAAGAGCCTGTATCAGCAGCTTTCCCATCCCAAACCCAGCCTGTCAGCAGAAAGGACAGAAGAAAGCTCTGTTGCTCACAACTGTCTTACTTCCAAGTACAAGGCTTTGCAGAAGCTTTTGCAAAGAGAGAGCTTTAGATACTCTGGTTGCATTTGACAAATGAATGGTCAGTATATAAATAGTGGCAGTGGCTCACATATGCAAGCTACTACCCAAGTGACACTCACTAAACTCACCAGTAGAACAGGGTCGCCCATCTGGTTCATCTGGACAAGCACAGACAAAGTCAGAAGCCCTGGCAAAGCAGAGGTGAGTGCAGCCTCCATTGTTCACTCCACAAGCATTAGTACCTAGAAGGAATAACCATTTTAAAATCTGTTGCAGATGACAACCTTTTTTCCTGCTCAGCCAGAGATACTTCCTAGAAATCCAGCAAATTACTATGCTCTGGTACATGCCCTACATCTGACTGCTAAGAAAGTGATGACAATAGCCAGATGTTGGTAAGATTAGGGCATTCTTGAAAGGAAGGCACTGGAAATCAGTAGACAGGAGCCCAGTCAACACAGCTGCACATACAAAAACAAGCTTACATTATTCTGTTTTAACAATGCCAGATGAATAATACAGAAAGTGACGTTTGCTGATCAAAGCTGAAAGAGAACGCAGCCAAGATGTACTTGGCTGAAATGTCACAGGCAGACAAAGAACATGCCCAGGGAAGATACATTAACAGTTTGCATCCAAGGAAGCGTGCCAGCCTCACTTGACGTCTACAGTAGCACAGTGGTTCTAGATTTCCTTTTAACTCTAATTAGCATTTGCCCAAATAAAGGCCCTCCTATTTACCTGTCTGTCTTTGAGGGGAAACCACAATGATATCCATTAGCCCCTCAACATTGGCCAGGACTGTCTCTTTGTTCCGCCCAGAGTATTTGTCCACTCTCTGGATAGATTTGGTTTGCCAGTCAGTCCAGTATATCCATCTATCCTGCTGCTCAGTGATATATCAAGAAGGAAAAAAAAAAAATCACAGCCGTTAGCATGTTTAGCCACAGAGACACAGGATACTCATCAAAAACATGTCCCTGTGGCAGAAAGCCCCAAAGAAAGGCCTTTTCAATCCCTTCTCGTCATAAAGATGATGACGACTGCCTATACCCCACTGAAGTTCAGACAAACTTCCTTTGTTAACTCCACTGAAGAATAAAGTATTAGCCCCTCATCCATCCTGGTTTCGCCCAGACAATAACAATTGCCTGTCCCCAAGCTCCACTGTCCAAACGCATCAGCATGGCAGGGAGAAAGATGGCAGGGGGAATCTTTTTACCTGTGTCAGAGCAAAGGGATGTGACACCTGGCTGACCAACACTTGCCGTAGCTTCCCATTGAGATCACAACTCTCTATGCGATCAAGATGTGCATCCACCCAGTAAATCCTGGAGGAACAGGGAAAAAGGTGAGCTTCCACCAATATAATCCCTCTTCACTTTCTAGTCATTTGCTAGCCAAGATGGATTGGACCAAACAAAACACTTTAAGAAACTAAGCTGAAAAGGTTAAAGAAAATTCATTACATCCCTTAATTCTATACAGGTACAAGAAATTACTTCACTGACCTCCTGGTGTCATAATCTAAGGTCAATCCATTCGGCCATCCTAGGTCAGTGTTGATCAGAATTTTACGTTCAGAGCCATCCAGGTTTGCCCGTTCAATTTTAGCAATGTGACCCCAATCTGTCCAGAAAAGGTACCTAATGAGATAAAAGGTAAATGCAAGAAGAAAAGAACATTTCATTCAGCTTACTGAAACTTTTAGTTCTGAATTAAATTGCCACATTCTTTAGTTTCAGAAAAGCTTATGTGGTCTGTAGCTTGCCTCTCCCAGCTATCTGCCCAATGTTCAAATCCACCGTCTGCCCGCTTTCCTCTGTCACTCAAGTCAGCCCCTTGCTGGCATCTACAGATTCACACAGCACATCTGTTCTTCCACCCGCATCCTCCTCCTCCTCCAATCTGCCTCTGTACAGCCCTTCTCCCTGCTCCATCAATACCTCATACCTACCCCTTCTTGGGAAAGACAGCAATGGCTCGGGGCTCATCCAGGCTGTTATTGATCAGTACTTTCCTGGAGCTGCCATCCAGTCTAGCTACTTCTACAGTGTTGCGTCCTGTGTCTGTCCAGTAGAGGTTCCTAGCGACCCAGTCCACTGCCAGGCCATCTGTAGTCTTCAGACCCTGACCAATAACAGTTTCCATGTTGCTGCCATTCAGATCAGATCGCCTGGAAGGAAATCAGTGACAAATGGCAGTGAGGAATGGGTAGCTCCCGATGGGGATCACACAAGGAGGTCCTCCCAGTCACAGGACCACTTCATATTCCTAACCTCCCGAATATCTTTTTCCCCATAATCTCCAGCAAGTTAAAGACACCTTTAGCATTTATTTCAGCAATACAGACGATGCCGCGTGCCACAGACAAGATGTGAGTAGTGGTGTATTGACAGCATCTCATGGTCTCCCCAACTTATTGACACACTCCACAGCTCACTGTGGCACAGCCAGCACACATAGCTGGGTGACCTGGGCACTGGCCAAGCAAATCACGGGCACCCACCTGATGACATCAAGAAAAACATCTGTGTAGTAAATCTTGCCATCCACACTGTCATAGTCCAGAGAAATGACGTTGTTCAGCTCAGGGACAGGGATGTGCACATCTGTGTGGTCACTGGTGTCCAGTGAGATACGACGGATGGAAGCACGGCTAGAGAAAAGTAGGTAGGTCTCTGGAGAAGAGTCACATGTCTGCTCATCTCGCTTCAGCTGGATGCCAGTGGGGCAGGCACAGGAGAAGCCAGTGGGGTGAGGCAAGCAAAGGTGGGAGCAGCCACCATTACGAACTCCACATTTATTAAAGCCTTTAGAAGGAAAGAAAGCACAGTTTAAGGATCAGTGCAGTCCCAGAGACCAAAGCTTAATTTTAAAGGCTACCTACATGCGCAACTTGCTAGCAGCTGAGTTCATCCTGTTAGCCTTACTGGGAATCTACAGCCCTTCATACAGAGATTGCCTCTCTCCCCTGCAAAATTAATGGTTGGGCAAGGAGAACAGAAAAGGCACAGAAGTAGTGGGGAGCATTAGGAGCAAAATCCTGACCTTTATTCCTTGCTAATCATAGTTTTCCCATGGAAAAAGGATCAGACAAATGCTGGCAGATTAAGAGAACTGCAGCTTAGCTTTACTATAGCTGCAAAAAATAATGTTGACTGAAAGATCCCACCCTGTGGGGAAGCAGCGTGACAATGCACCAGAGGCCAGACTGACAAAGAAGCTTCTGTTTCAAGTTAGCTGCACACAGTGGCAAATAAACAAAGGCATCAGAGAAGCCTACTGTAAGTGTCTGACATATTAGGGTCATATCTTAAGTTCTGACTTTTTTTTTTTTTTTTTTTTTTAAATTGAAAAGCCAGCATACATTTGTTAGGAGGGGATAAGCCCAGAAGGTGCAGGGAGTGGAGGGAATGTAACAAGGATATGATGGCTGGAGTTTTGGTTAGCTTGAAGTTACACTGTAAAGCTATACTGTCAAGAGTGATGTTCTACTGTTAGTAGCTACAGGAGAAGCAGCACAGAGTTTTCTGTAGAAGTACATACTGGGGAAATTCCACTGAAACAAAGCCACAGCACAAAGCAACAACTCAGACTGAAGAGCAAGGAGGGAAAATGAGGTTGTACAGGATCCCCAAACAGTAACATAAGGAATCCAACTCTGGCACAGAATAGTTAGAAAGGATGATATATTAAGAGCAGCTAAAGAAGCATAGATTTTGTAGAGCAACGTGGCAAGAGGGAAGATGAAGCCTGTGATGGTTGGGTGAAAAATGACTAGAATTTGAAACAAGGTTTCAGCAACTAGCTTAAGAGGAATGAGTGCCTTTTGAAGAAAAAAAAAAAAAAAAAAAAAAAAAACTACTGTCCATTGCTAGTAGACTCAGGTGAAGCCTAATATGGTATGACTCAGTCTTCCTAAGAAAATGGCTCTGATGTGTGTGAGAATGAGGCTGTCAGTGCAATCCAACGTAGAAAATGGGGTGAAGGGGGTCAAAAGGCATGCAGTAAAAAAAATAAATAACAATAACAGACCTATGGAGCTGGATAAACAGGAAATACTATAAACATAGTTACACAAGAGGGAAGAAGAAAAGAAAAGCTGATTCTGGTGCTCTATTTCTATCACTCATGCTTTCTCAAAGGACTCCTTTCAATGACAGCTTTCAAGGGCTCCCCTAGTCACCACAGTCAGATGCTACTGGTTTGGGAGCAGCCTAGCAACTCACCCAGGGGCCGTGCCCTATCAACAGCTTGAATGTCCATGAGGCCAGGCAGGTTTGCCCTCACCAATATGACATTGGCACCAGTGTCCTTGTCAGCCCTGTGAATGCTGCGAGTTTGCCAGTCGGTCCAATAGATGTAAGAGTCCAGCAAAGTGAGGCCATAGGGGTGTTGCACTGGGGACAGTAGGGTGCGGCGGTTAGCACCATTGAGATCTGCGGCCTCAATACGCTGAAGAAAGAAGCAATCACATCAGCCCCACGCTCAAAACACTAATCCTCTTGCTAACAGTGACTATATCATCCGGGAACCAGAGCCTAAGCAAGTAATGTTATTCAAATCCACCCTCCACATAGCCCAAGCTCTCGGAAAAGACAGCTTCCCCTTGTTCTCTCAACAGCTTGCTCAAGAGCTTCAAAACAGCCTCCAGGCTACTAAAGACCCAATGACAAACAATACTGAAGAACAGAATCAGACCTCAGTGTGTGCATCAGCCCAGAGCAGCTGGGACCCAGCCTTGTCCACTGCCAGTCCATTAGGCCAGCCCAGGTTGTTACTGATCAACACCACACGTCCTGAGCCATCCATTCCAGAGCGTTCCAGCTTGGCATTCTCACCCCAGTCTGTCCAGTACATATACCTAGGGAAAAGCAGCAAGTATTATGGAAATAGAGGTCAGAAATTGTGTTCCAACCCCTAGATAACCCTCTTGACAACACTAACCCCATCTCATGGTATAAGGCTATTGCCCGTGGGCTGTCCAGATTCTGCCAGACCAAGACTTTCCTCATGGAGCCATCGAGGTTGCCCACTTCAATACGGTTTGTTCCTGTATCTGTCCAATATATCTTCCTGCCAATAGCATCCACAGCCAGCCCATCCGTAGTCAACAGACCTGAGAAAATACTAAAGTGTATCAGTCACTGCTCATCCTCCCAGCTCAGTCAGGAACTTCCAATACTGCCTTTGTGCACTTCATCAAGGAGTTGCTTTAGGCTTTGCCTGCCCTTCCACCAAAAGTTTAAAGACTATTCCACCAGAAGATCAGAGAATCTTTCTTTTCACACTGCACAGAGGCAAGAGGCTCCCAGGACAAAATCACTCTTACCTGTGGTGATGATGTCCTCAAATTTGGAGCCATCAAGGGCAGCTCGGCTGATTTTCCTCAGTGTGCTGTCTGACCAGTAAACCTTTCCTGGGTGTAAGAGGAGAAAATTAAATAAATAAATCACCAAAATCCCTAACAGTAAGATCCAGGTCTCTGACTACCAGCTAGGTCATTCAAGACAGATCTGACTGCACAGGAATAACAGCAGCACAAGACTGTTCAGCTAGGATGACAGAACAATACAGATTACTTTGTTCCAATCCTCCCCAAAAGGTGTGGAAGCACTGGCTCTGGGGACCTCTCTGCTATTCTGACGGGGTGACCTTTACATAGAATTAGTGAACACAACACATTATCAGCTAGTAGCAGAATCCTACATCTTATTTCTCAGAATGTCCCAGAGGACAGCAACCAGATCATCTACCTTACCATATAGCAGTGGGTTTACATCAAGCACAGCATCAGATTTTAGTCCAAACCAATAGCCACAGTCTCAGCTTTACTGCTGTAACAGGCTTCAGCAGAAGGAAAGCTTTCTTAAATCCAAAACGCACAGGAACCTCATTCAATATAGCAGGCAGCTTTTTTCCACTTAGCCGGGGCTGTCTTTTCTCATATAAAGACATTCCTTTCCTTATGGGAAAGGAACGTTTGCAGCATATACTAGAAAAAAAAATCTACCCAAATTCACAACCTACAGTAAAATCTGCACCCAGGTCTTTACTCAGACATTTAGGTACTGAAGTCACTTATTGCCTCTCAAAGAGGCAGCTGGATACACTACGAAGTTCAGACCTTCATGAGGATCCACTCCAATTGCAATGGTGTTTTTCATGGTGACATTGACTGAGACAACAACATCTGCAAAGTAGGGAATATCCAGAGAGACCATACGGATGTCAGTCCTTCTGGCAAAGATCAGAAAGCTGGTCATTCCTGCAAAGAGTTGAAAGCAGACAGATATCAGTGAGAAACAAGTCCAGTCAAATGCAGGCCTAATTTATTGAGCATTCTGGAGCAGACATCCACTTCAGCGGAAAAGGTGAAGTCTTAGACAGATCTCTGCTTATGGGGACCCTCAGTACAGGAGCTTTACCGAGTTATATGGAATGATTCTTTACTTCCAAGTTGAAAATGAGTGTACTCATGGAAGAGTTACTTCTGGTAACTTGTGGGGAAACAGGAATTAGGAGTCAGTTTTCCTGTTAAGGTGCATAAGTGGATGTACGATGGCCTGAAGCCCAGAGCCTTCCACAATCCACCAAAAAAGGGTTAATAGAAGGAGTGTATACAGATCTATTAAAGAATATAGCACCTGGTAGTTAAAAAAAAAATCCACCTCAAGACTATAGCAAAAGTATGGGGAAAATGTGACATCTGGATAAGTTGCCCAATGCAATTTCAAGAACAATTTCTTCTGCATCAATCCAGTTATTGATAGATTTCTTCATAGTAATTCCCTCTCACATTGAAGGTACAGGCATCAAATGGCCTTCTCAAGGGGTAAAGCAGGTAAGTGCATAAAAGCAAATTTTGTTCTCTAACAAGGTGGGAGCAGAATGTAGTTGTGATCCAGCTGCAATGAAGATCCTACAGAGGGGACTCACCATGGGAGCAGGTCTTGCCATCAGACTGTAGGTTGATCCCAGTAGGACAGGTACAGCTGTAACCTTTTGGAAGAGGTGCCAGAAGGCATAGGTGACTGCAGCCTCCATTGTTAACTCCACATAGTGTACGTACTATAGGAAAGATGACAGGAATCCATAAGCCAGTAGAAGGAGCACAAAAAAGGGATGCAATGGCTACAGAAATGCATTCTAGAATGCCCTTAAATACCAAGTCCAGAGTTATTCTCATGCTGTCATACTGCATCCAGACTTAAGGCATTGAGGGCTGACAGACAGGCCAGCTCCTTGCAGGAGAGCTGTGCCGCATACTAGAGCCTGAGCAAGTTCGCAGCTCAGCGTGGCTTGGGGCGAGCTCTGTACCTGGTGGCCTGTGCCGGTGGAAAACATGAATATCCATAAGATTCTCCAGATTGTCCTGCAGCGTTTCCCGAGCCTGCCCAGTCCTTCTGTCAGCGCTCTGGATGCTTTTGGCCTGCCAGTCTGTCCAGTAGATTCTCTCGCCGTAAAGAGTAAGTCCAAAGGGGTGAGGCAGATTGCTCCCAATCAGCACCTGGTCAGATCACCCCCAGCCCCCCCAGAAAGACATTACTAAGATGTCACTAAAGGGAATAGGCTTCCCTCGTCCCCTCTCAACGTCATAATGTACAGTCACAGCATAAGCAGAGCAATAGGGCAACGAGAGCCCTCGAACAGAGGTTCCATCACACACAGTTTACAACTGAAAGGGAGCTCTTCTCTCCCAGTGAAAGCAACCCAGCATGTCTTGATTTGGAGATTTCACTTTTAATTGGAAAGAGAGGCAGGAGCCATCAGCACTCTGTGCTCTAGAACTCGCATCTCAGGCTCCCAGACTCCCTCCTCAAAGATGGTTTCCTTACCTTCCTGTTGCTGCCATCCAGACCGGCGTACTCAATGGCCTTCATGCCTGCATCTGCCCAGTACAAGCGTTGTGACTCATAGTCAATGGCTAAGCCATTAGGCCATGTTAGGTTGGAAGAAATGATCACCAAGCGGTTTGAGGCATCCATACCAGCACGCTCAATTTTGGGGCTGGCTCCCCAGTCAGTCCAGTACATGAACCTGAACACAAGGCCAAGACAGAAGTGAATGCTCGCACTCCTTCAATGCCATTACAGTCAGGCAGTGGCTGTAGTGAGAAGCAAAAGAGCCTGGTGCCTTCAGCAGCTAGCAGAAAGCAGCATTACACTAACATTGTACTCATGTCCAGCCCTGGGTTTTTGTAGTGTGCCTGAAATCATACTCAAATCAACATCCTTTCAACTGCCCATGTACTGTCCTTATTAAAACACAGAAGAAAAAGTTCAAGGTCTAATAATTGAACTGTTATTTACCAGTCTCCTCCACTGGCCCTTTATACTCTTGCTGCACTGTACCAGTAATCCACTCAAGGAAAGAATAGCACACTTTTTCTATCTACTCAATCCCCAGCTCCACACAGTCTTGTAATTCAGAAGCAAAATCCTGTATTGAAATCATTTGTTTCTCTTACACTACTCAGGTTTGCTTTCCATGGTGCAGCTGATCCCTCAATACTGCCACTGACACAATGCTTTGAAGCCAAGAGATCACTAGCGTTACACGTTGCTTAAGATCAGCACTAATTTCCCTGAGGAGATCCTTCTGATTCAACATTAGTTGATAAGCAGAGAGCTTGAATAGAAATTCAACATCTATGTGAAACAAATAAGTAGAAAAGATCAAGAGCGCCTCATTTACAACACTTCTGTACCAAATCTTTAGCCATTAGGTCCCAAGGATAAACAAATGAAAACATCAGCCAGGTCCTGCAAGCTCTACAGCATGACAGACAGTTACCCCTGCTTGTTCCACTAGTATCCAAAATCAGGTCTCTAATTTCAGACTTTGGCAGGATGTAGAACAAAGGTGCCAGAGAGAGACAACTGCACAAAACCAAAGCACCTGAAAATCTTTAGACACAGAAGAATTGCCATGTCATCCCAGAAGAAAGAATCTCTCACCCTCCAACAGGGTCCACTACAATATCTCTAGGTCTGTCTAGGTTCTCCCAGATCAGAACAGTCCTCATGGTCCCATCTGTGTTGGAGACCTCTATCCGATCTGTTCCTACAAAGATTGAGAGAGAATTAGATACACACCTCTGGAATCACAATAGATAAGGCAAAAAACATACATTTAGCAATGCTTTCTTCCCCTCCCTCCATCTCTCTTCATATCTGGAAGATAGGTAGGAAATGTGGCTCAAAGTATCACCCTCCATCAGATCTCTCTTGTCACCTCCATGGCTGTGACTGGTGCTGCATCCTGTGTGAATGCAAACCAGCACTTTCCTAAGCCCCCAAGGTATCTATATAGGCATGACAGAACAGCTGGAAAAGAATCACATTTCTTACATCTCTCTGAACTATGACTCTCTGGAAGGGAACAACCTCCAAATCCTACTTGCTGCACCCTAAGATACACTGCTGGAAGATATGTGAACACACACAGCCACAAGCTCTGCAGCAAGACAGCAGCAGGGTTTGATTTATGCTATAAACCTTTCTACAGAATTAGCACTGGAGACACCGCAAAGAGAATTAAACTAAGAATTCCACTTCAATTCCCGCTTTGTTAAAGCGAGTTTGATCTCATGTGCTTTTTTTTTTTTTTTTTGCTAGACATGCTAGACAGAAACATGCAAATTTGGGGATGAGACAGAACTACCCAGCTGTTATTCAGTTTTCATTACTAATAAGGGAGACTGAAGCCTAGGTAAAGCAGAGGAACCCAGTACCTGCATCAGTCCAGTATAGTTTGTTGGTAACCCAGTCAATTGCCAGTCCAGCTGGACTTTCCAGGCTGGTATCCACCACAACCTAAATAAAAACAAAAATAAGAAAATCATTAGTGAGATTAGACCTTTGTGAAAAACCACTGGCCCAATGCACTACTCATTCACAGACAACATAGCTCTAAAAAGGCAAAAGCCCAAGCAGAACAATGCCACACGAGAGAGAGCATTAAGGACTTACAAGTTCAACTAAGTCTTACATTTGAAGAAACCTCTATTTTTCACGTCTGTTCAAAATACAACTCCAAACCCTTGAACTCTGTTCTCCTCATTAATGGCAACATTAGCACAAGGGCATGTCCAAGTCCCAAGGAGTGTGGCTCTTGTTACGAATGTAGTACATAACAGAGAATTTAATACTTCTTCCTTTCAGATTTTAGGGCTACAGTAGAGGAATTAACCACAGCTTGTAAATCAACATGCTTTGTGTCCCACTTCAAGGTTTTCCAGACAAACAGGAACACACACCAAACTTGTGTGTGAAGTGTTCAATGATCTCAGGACTCATCTGAGCCAAAACCGAGCAAATTAATGAACAATAAATCCAACACAAACTACAGCTCCTTAGAAAGCCAGTGTATCGCAGAGGCTTCAAATCTGATGTTCAAGGAATCTCCTGGACAGACAGTCTCCACACATAGTTAACACTGTACCTCCTGGCTTGATCCATCCCATTTTGCTCGGCTAATTGAGTCAGTGCTAACATCTGTCCAGTAGACATAGTCATCCTTTGAGTCCCAGTCCAGAGCCACAGCGCTGCGCACATCAGCAAGGGGGATGACATCATCTGACAGGTCATCTGTGTCAAAGCTGATCCGACGGATGTCCATCCTTCGGGCAAAAAGCAGGAACTTGTCAAGACCTGATCAAAGGTCGAAAGGTCTTCTTTTAATTTCTCTAAGTTCAACAACACAGTGATAGACACAGACAATTCCCTGCTATATCCAAACTTAACCACTTACATCATCTATCACTGGCAGGTCACAGCCCAGGATTTTATTGGTAGCAAAAAATATCACCTTATGGGGGATCGGAAGCAGGGGGGGCATAGTAGTAGAGAGCTGTCTCCTGGAGGTAACCTACGCTGATGGAACAAGTTCAACCATGTTCTTCAAAGAATGGCATAGACGTCTCTCTAAAACAAATAGCTATGCCATCACTTAAGAATCTAGGACAACAGTTGGCCTGATTCTCCCACCTAGCTGCAAACTAAGAGTAACTCTGGCAGTCAGCAAGACTGAATTTTTTCTTCATCACTAACACAGCTCCTGTGGGAGCTCTAGGGAAACAGTCAGGTGTGACAAGCAGCTTGGCACCAATAGCAGCCCTGGAATAAAGACCCTAGGATGGAACTTCTCTGCATCCCCACCCATAGAGCCTAGTGAGGAGAATGGGAGTGCAGAACAGGGGAATGCATCAAGAAGGTGAGGTATTCTCCAGCAGGACCCTTAACGCTACTCTGTCCATCCAGCTGCATCTCCTTGGAAGCAACTTCTGCTGTTTACTCCCATTGCCAACCCTCTGCCACCCAACAAACATCTGGACACACAGGCTGTGGTCCCACCTCACTTACTCTGGGCACAGGTATGGCTGCTGGTCTTGCGGAAGCCAGTGGGGCAGGCGCAGGTGTAATCCTTGCTGCTTGGCAGGCAGAGGTGTGTACAGCCCCCGTTGTTGGCCCCACAACGGTTTCTCCCTGCTCAAGTAGCCAAAGACAAAAACAACCACACATAAAGCAAAGAGTAAAAGAAAAGAGGAAAAACACTAGCCAAGGTGCAAAGCCCTCGTGAATAAGATAACTCAGCTTGTCTCCACAGTTAATCTAGAATAAGAAAACAAACTAAAGCACTAACTCCACATGTAGGAGTCGATTTGACAGAAAAGCATTTGAATCAATCCCAAGCAGATTACAGTAATTTAAAAGGAATAAGGGAGGCATTAGTCATTACTAGTGCTCACTTAAAACGCTTCCCCGTTTCTTCCCGCAACCCCACAATAGCTCTTGCATACACAAGCCACAAGTTATTTCTTACTGAAAAGCATTTACTCCCAAGCGTCAGCAGGGGGAGCTGAGGTAACACCTAGCACCGGGTTACTGCTGCTGAGGGATCTAAACTGAACTGCTGGATAAAGCAAGTGCTGCAGCAGCTCTGGACAAAAGTGGTGGATGTGTCAATATCCTGGGTTCAGGCTTGCCATCTCCCTGCTTTACAGGGCGGGTGAGCAGCTGATCTTCCAGAGGCTCATATGGGTCTCTACCCTCTCTGCAGTTACCTGCTGGCTGGCGCTGAGGATGCAGTGTGTGGATGTCCATAGGGAAGTGGAGTTTGTTCCGGATGATCTCCTGGTTCTTGCCTGTAAATTTGTTGGCACTATTGATGCTCTTGGTGTGCCAGTCTGTCCAGTACAAACTGTCCTCAAACACGGTGATAGCAAATGGGTGCGGGAGGCCTGCAATACATGTCCCATATAGGCATTTAATCATATCCAACAGGACTCAGGCTAGCAGGGAGGCAAGGGAACTCTTACCACCACCCCTCAGGCACTGCCACAGTCAATCTGCTCAAATCCACCTTACACTAATATGACAGCCACTTCCTCTCTCCTGTCCATTGATGTCTGGGTAGCAAAGCCCATCCCACAGCAGTGACAGAATTCATCCCACAGTGAAAAAACAAGAAACAGGAGTCACCTACAAGCAGGTGGCTCCTACTCAGATTAGCACTATGCTACTTTGTCGTCTTTACTGCAGAGAGCACTCCCTGTACCTAGCCCCATTACTTACCTTGGCTAATAACAGCTTTCCTATTCTGCCCATCGAGGTCAGCCCTCTCGATGACATGGTGTTTAGCATCCACCCAGTACATTCGATGCCCTGCATAGTCAATGGTCAGTCCATTGGGCCAGAAGAGGTGTGTATCCGCAATGATGCGCCGATTAGAGCCATCCATATCGGAATACTCGATGCGGGGAGTGTTGCCCCAGTCGGTCCAGTAGATAGTGCTGGAGGAGGAAGGGAGAGATGGGTTAGAAAATGAACATCCCACATAATGCACACAGCATCATTTCCTATCAAGGCAAAACAGTATTGATTCTGTGACCTCAAGAATAAGACTGGGGCACGGCCACAGGAGAAGCAACAGCCAGCAAGGTAACACCCAGCACTTTCAAGCTGTTGAAACTTGGAGGCTCCAGAATAGGATTAAGGCTCTGAAAGCCCCCAGCATTGCAAGGTTTCCCAAACCGCTGCTATCAAACAAAGGGCTTGAGCCCAGAGGCAGCCTTAGCAACCAAGGATAGGGTTTTCATTGTTCACCCAGAAGCACTTGCACAGAAGGCTCACTGAGGTCTCAGGTTCTCACTCACCCCTCCATAGGATGGAGGGCAATCGCTCGGGGCTTCTCCAGGTTCTGCCACAAAAGCACCTTCCTGTGAGTGCCATCCAAGTTTGCTACTTCAATTCGAGATGTCCCAGAGTCTGTCCAGTACAATTTGTCATGGATCCAGTCAATAGCAAGTCCACCTATCTCCAGGGGAGAATTAAGTGCAGAGTGAAACCAGGAGCAGGTTCTGCTCAGAAAAATAGTTCCCCTTCCCTCATAGCCTCAGGGAAGGCCCAGCTCAGTCCTCCTGTCTTTTCCCCTGTCAGCTGAGACAAATTCCAGGGGGACACTGCTCTCACACCCATTCCATCCAACCCATCCCCTTGTTCAGGGAGATGCACTCCATTTTGAACACCGAGTGCCCACTTTTCTCCACTCACCCAGCCCTATTCTCACACCACAGATAGTGCCGAGGCTTTTGCCTTTTTTGTGATGACGCACCTGGGCTCTCCAGCCCTGTGGAAACCACTTCTTCCACATTGCTACCATTCAGATTGGCCCTCATTATGCGATCCAGAGTGACATCAGACCAGAACACCAGCTCCTTGCTGTGATGGAAGTCAAGGGCAATGGCATTTTCCAAGTTGTTCAGGAGCAGTGTATACTCTGAGCGATGAGGCAACACTTGTCGGATATCAATTCGATTGGCAAAGAGCAGCACTGGCTCTGGCCCTGAGGATATATGGGAAGACAGCATTAGAGTACTTTGATAGGGTCCTGCCTACCATTCCCTTTGCTCCAAGTCTCAGAATGTAGTTTTGCAGTACCAGCAGCAAGAAATCAACGCCCAAGTGCAAAACATTTCGGAGAGCTGTTTTCATAACTCCAACACATAGTCCTAACTTGAAAATGGGTAGTTTTAAAGCTCTTGGCAAACATTCACTCAGCAAGACGTGATCATTCTAGGTCCCATGTGAGCTCACCTCAGCTCAGCCTCTGAAGCCACTGGGCACGCACTTCGCAGCAAGGTCATAGTTTCCTTTTCCCACATCCACCTCCCAGCCATACAAACACATGCTCTACCACACCTACCACAGCCTACTGTCACAGCAAAACAGGACACACTTAAAGTATGCCTCAGCCAGATATAAACTCAGTAGATACTTCCACTGAAAAAAGAATTGAAGTTCTTCATGGATTTCATTTAGGGGAACGCCTAGTAATATTCTCAGTTCCTGTAATGGAATTCTTAATTCCTCATCTCCTACATTAGGGGAGCTGAGGAATCAAGTTAAACAAATGTATAGATGCCCTTAAAAACAGCAGATGTCCATACAACAGCCACTCACAGCATTCAGGACTGGTGACCAGCATCAAAGGTCAAACCAGAGCAAGGAGGTGTGATTCAACTTCACTGACAAGGAAGGATTGAGACATGTCCTAAACAGAGACAGGATGCTGGTTTTGTCCCAAGGTCTGAGTCACCAGGAATGGCAAAGAGATTAGGAAAAGCAAGCAAGGGCTGTCCTGCTGGCAAGGAAAGGAAATAGTGAAATACCTCTACACAGTCAAAATCACATTTTTTCACAGGTTCTCACTGACAACCTAGGCATACCTAATATAAACCCAGGTACTTCCTTGTGTCATGTGTTGGCTTGGTGAACAGCATAATGCTGCCAATGAAGCATTAGAGACAGTCATGAGAACTGGACCAACACACGTGCACCAGAGTGAGGCTGAATTCCCCCCTACCTAGAGCTTTGCAGCTACGCTTGTCAGGTCGCAGCTCGTAGCCTTGCTCACACCAGCACTGGAAGCCACCTTCACTGTTGGTACAGCCTTGGCTGCAGTAACCTTCCTCAGCACATTCATTCACATCTGCATGTTACAGACAAAGGGAGAAAGTTACCATTATACCATCAACAGGTCAGGCAATCTCACTGATAGCTTGCTTCTGCTTTCACGCTCTGATTTGCACCCTATCATAGCCATCAACTTCAAGCACGTCAAAGCAGCAGGGAAGAGGCTACTGATCCAAAAACCCACCTTGGCATGATCGGCCATCTTCCAGGAGCCTGTAACCTGTATGACAAGTGCACTGCACCATCCCTCGTACCATCTGGCACTTCTGAGCGCAGCCACCATTATTGACATTGCAGTTCTCCTCCCCCGTTCGTGGACCTGCAAAAGCAATGCATGGAGATATCTGAGCTGAAACCACAAGGCAGCTGCTTGTGTCCTCAAGCTGTTAGGCAGCAGTCACCCTTCACAATAGGCTAAGCAAGAGGGGGAAGACACAGGCTGTGCTGGAAGATGCCTCTTTGCAGTCAGAACTCTCCCCTGCAGGCCACGACCAACGGGGATCAGCCCCTCCTGAGATCTGGACAATGAAGCTCAGAAATAATATGGTTTGGGATTCATTATCTCTGCAGACAAACTTTGATATCTGAAATGTTCTCCCCATTATTCCTTCTCCACAGTATGCAATTGGCAAAACCACAACGGTCATTTTCCTCAGTCTTCAACCCACACTTTCTCCCATTAACGCAATCCAGGCTTTCTTCCTTACACGCATCCTTTAGCAACACCAGATTGACTCCCACACACAGTGCCTCCATTTACATTTAAGACTTGGAGAACTTACGGCAGTTTTGATGTGGGCTCTCATCACTGCCATCTCCACAATCATTTGCTCCGTTGCACAGCTTCCTCTGGCCAATACAACGCCCATTCCCGCACAGGAACTGGTCTGGGGCACACTGAGGAGTCCCTGCAATAGAGGAAGGGGAAAGTAAGCACACCAGAGCTTACTAATGGAACAGGAGTCATGGTGAAGAAAAGGATACAGGACATTTTCTAAGATTTGTTACAATCTTTGCATATAGGCACAAATACATTACTTCCTCTTTCTTTGAATTCAGCTCATCTTCCACTCCTTGCTGCTCCAAATATCTTTATGCTTATTCAGAGGCTTGTGAGCTCTCCTCCAGACTGAGTCCAATGCTACTTTATTGGGAAGTTCAGCTATTTAGTTTCTCTCAGAATGACTTCAAGGCCCTGGCTTAATTCCCTTTGGTTCCAGATTCCACAACCCTCCTCAGCATGTGTCAGAGAGGAGCCAGTTCTTCGCTTTAATCATCTGAGATGCCACCCCAGCATGGCTATGGATCTTAAGCCTGCCTAAGAATGAGTGTCTTGTCCAGCTCTAACTGCACTGTGACAGACTTGGAATGAGATTTACATGCATCCTTGAAATCTGAGCTCAGGCAACAGGATTTCACATGAGCTACACACTTCAACTTCTGCTGTTGGCAGGGAGACTACAGAATTTTTGTAAGTAAAGTAATGCTATTTGTAGGGACTTTGCCAATCTAATTGCTTCTTCGGCAATAACTGC
This sequence comes from Chauna torquata, assembly GCA_013399475.1. Classification (NCBI taxonomy): domain Eukaryota; kingdom Metazoa; phylum Chordata; class Aves; order Anseriformes; family Anhimidae; genus Chauna; species Chauna torquata. Next base: position 327,364 of record VXAL01001194.1, on the reverse strand, counting down.
ACTGTCCTGTTGCCTCTTATTTCTTGTACCTCTCAAGCTGACTTTGTCAGTGATTTCCAAATCATCACCCTCTGATAATCCTAGGAATACAACAGGACAATAGAGTTATCAGCAAAGAAATAATTAGATTGGCAGACTGCCTGCAAGCAGCATGGAACAGGGTAGTTGTGAGATTATCAAGTACAAATAAGAACTAACAGACGCACCAACAGGGAACACAAAAACAAATCACATGCAGATTCACTTTTCAGACCACAGTAATATTTTTTTATAAAGGATTCTGAAACTTGGACTGCGTTTGTCATAATGAAGATAAAGATTCTTACATCAGCTGATCTCCTAGTGTTCTAGGAATTTTCTCTCTATAGCCAGTAAAAACATAAATCCAAGAAGTGACACAGGTTTTTAACTCTTGCTACAGATATTAAGACAGTACACTGTTTCTCATCAGATGAGCCAGTACATGTTCTGCTGGGACTAGAATTCCTGGGTTAATTTTTACTTGATGACTATCACTGTAGACCTAATGTAGAACTGCACAACTAACCTTATGGTAACAATAGCTGTACTCAGCCATCTTGGGTTTGGTTTAGAGCAGGGAGGTTGAAGTTCAGTGACTCTGGAAGTTTGATTTGGCTTCTGGGCTGCAACAGTTCTTTCAGTGTTTTTTTTAAATACCTTGGTTATCAAGATGAGGAAACAGGGCTACCGGTTTGTCTGCAAGTACAACTACTTTTTCCAGGCTCTTCACCATCTCCTGCACACTGGTGCTCACAACAGCTGACCTATCTAGAGCAGCAGCTCCAGGTCCTCTGAGCTCATCTATCCTTGCACAACACACACTGTCCCCTCCCTCAACAGGCCCAAACAAAGGTTACAGTTTTAAAAATCCATTTTGTCACCTCTAAACCCACTTTTTAAAATACATTAATCTAGACAGGTCAGTATACACAGCTGGGCTCTGCTCACTGTGACAAATTCATGGACCAGTACATACTATTCCTCAACAAGGGTTACAGACAACCTGAAAGATTTAAGAAAAATAGAAGATTCTAGTTATTCCTTGAATCCTGCCATAATACTGTGGTCTGTTGAAATCCTCTTCTTTTCCATATCCATCATTATATAAAAGAATGGCTACATGGGAGATGATTACTAGAAAGAGCAAGAGAGACTCCCAAGCAAATGTCTAAGGCAGGGTGTGGCTGGCACCCTTAACCACTAAAACAAAGGCTTTATTCTTCACTTTTAGAGAATGCCCTTTTTGATTCTATTGCTTGGCAGCTCCATAAGGCAACAGGAAAGCTACCCAGAATTACCTAGAATGCATGAGCTAGACTCAGTCCATTTGACAAAAACAGCAACTTTGAACATTATTAATGTTCCCAAGTTTGAATGAAGTGTCTCAGAGCTTTGTGGTAATTCAGAGTGTATGGACAGGATAGGAAGATAAAGGGAGCTGATACACGACCAGAAAATACCACCACTTAAGTTAGTTCAAGCACACAGACCTGCATGTGTTTGCAAGCATAGAAGACAGCTTGCAGATCTCATACTTTGGGAAGCACAGAAAAGTTGAGGCTGAACTCTGTTAAGCCATCCAGAAGAGACTTCGCTACCTATTACCTCCAGGATGGAAATATTAGCTACAAGCAGCAACGCAGCAGGCCAAACCTGTATTCTCACAGTTCTCCTCATCACTGTTGTCAGAGCAGTCATCTTCCCCATCACAACGCCAGGACAGACGGACACAGCGCCCTGATTTACAGCGGAACTGGTCAGCTGTGCACATCGATGTAGCTGAGGGACAAAAAAAAACAAAAACAAACAAACAAACAAAAAAAACAACAACAACAAAAGAAAATTAGATGAGCAAGAAGGATCAGAAGAGACCTGTTCCAAAGACAACATTCCCACACACGCACTTGCATCCACAGAAACTGAATGCTCCCACCAGTCCCCAGTACTCACTGCAGTTCCTCTCATCTGACTGGTCATCACAGTCGGAGTCTCCATCACACCTCCAGCCAGCATTAATGCACAAGCCACTGTTGCACATGAACTCCCCAGAGCGACATGGCTGGTGAGATGCTGCAGAGATGGGGGCGGGGGGGGAGAGAGAGGGAACAAACTCACACCAGCGGAACATCCCAGAAATCTCTCAATGCCCCACTTTTTTTCCACTACTGTGGAACTTGGTCCTGAATAGATCCCTCCTGGAAATTGCTTTAATTCCTGTGTGTAGAAAAGAGCCGACTATACAGTGACTCCCATCACTGCTCTCACTTTCCTGAGTTAAAAAAATAACAATCAAAGAGCCAGCTTGTGTGTGACCAATTAGATAGCTGTCTCTCCACCCAATGTAAAATCCATTTAGGTTTGCAAGTCAGATGCTTTCACCAGTATATCACACTGCACTAACTTACAGCAGTCAGATTCATCAGACCAGTCCCCGCAGTCATCGTCACCATCACAGTGGTAGATGTCCAAGATGCAACGTCCATAGGCACACTGGAATTCCTCCAAGCTGCAGGTGGCAGCTGGAACATCTGATGCTAACAAGGGAATCAAACAAAAAATGCTTAAGGTGACAGGGCACAATCCAGTTTAGATGTAACGTTTCTCAATCTAATAACGGACTAGCAAATATTCAATGGAAAAGTGTTGGAAATTACTAGCCATTGCTGCATATCTCTGCACAACCTGTATTACTGCAAGGAACTTGAATGCTGTTTGTGCTTCACCGAGGGGCAGTCTAAAGCCATACACAAAGGCAACTGTGCAGTCAACCCGCTTTAAAAAAATAATAATAATAATAAGGAAGGGGGTAATGGGAAAGCAACAAAAAAGGATCTAAGAGTGTCACCTTCCCTCTTATGTTCAAGATACTATGTCTTAGTGCCCTCTATAATGAGTTTGAATTGTTTATTAAACCTCCAAAAGGCAGACATGAAAATATATATAAAAATAAAGATAGCCTTTGGGGTAGCTCTATATTAAGGGCTGAGGCACATCAGAATGTGAGGCTAAAATATAGCATGATTCCTTTAAAATTTTAACAAAAATAAAGACTTGAAGAGTAAAGGAAGCAAGCAGCAAGGTGCCCACTTCTGCACCTGCCCTTTGAAGTTTCCCCCCTCCCTTTCCTCTCAAGCCATCACCAAAACAAACTGTGCCTTATCAGTTAGGAGCACTGGCAGACAGATGACCCTAGCCAGAGCTCAACAAACTTATAGTCAAGGATCTGCCCACTGTTCTCTGTTCAGCAGTACACTGTGTGATGAAGTGATGAAAAATATGAGTCCCACACAATAGAATCTGACACCTTTTCTCATACTGTACAGAGAATGAACTGCATGTTTCAGGCATACGAGTCTTTCAACTGAGGAGCTCAGAAAACAATCCATTAAACAAAAGGAAAAACAAAGACTGGCAAACTGGGACATGAACTACGCCTGCCTCTCTAACCTCAAGTAGCGGGCAGAGCCTGCAGGCATGCAGTAAGAGCTCCAGTTCAGCCAGTATCCAGTGGCTGGTTACTAAAATGTGTGTTAACCTGTGCCTCACCAAAGGAATCTGAAAGTAGTGTTTGGGCCTCCCTGAGAAGAAAATTAAGTCAATGACTTAAATTCTCATGTAGTGTGATTCAATTATACCCCCCCACCACCACCAGCACCACCCCCACCACCCTCCAAAAAAAAAAAAGGAAAAACAAACAAAAGAGAACAGTGTAGTCCCACATTGTCCTAGATGAACTATGAGCAGGACTGGATATAAGGAAAAGATGACAGCCACATTGAGGAAGATAAGAGAAAGGCAGGTAGCTAAAGTGATCTTCTTAGTAAAGTTCCCTATCTAAAATGTCTTACAGAGAAAACTGCCAACCACAATTTGAGAAGCATTCCAGCTCAGAGGAACAAGGGCACCAATTCAGGTTGCTCCTCCACCTCCATAGGAGGCAAGGTTGAAACATCTCCCCTCACTTCCCCAGGGCCTATTCATGGCCTGCAGCGAAGCAACAGACAAGGGAGAGAGAAAGAAGAGAGGGGTAAAGGCAAGGGAGAGAGGCTGGCTTCCTCTTAGAGCCCTTTCCCAGCTTAGAAATGTTCGCAGCCCCTGGCTCACTGCCAACTCTCATTATCTGGAGAGATAAAAGACAACTCCCCCATGCATCCACTCCCCTGCCCTTCAGGAGCTGGCGGCCCTGATCCCCCCTCCTACAGCTTTTTGAAGTTTGTTGCTATCTAGAACAAATTCTGCAAAATGCCCTTGAAAGCAGGGTGGGGGAAGGGGCCACTGAAACTTCCACAGACACTAAATGCACTGAGAGACACGGCAGAGAGGCAGTGGGGGTTAGGAAGGGACATAATAGACTCCCGTCCCACTTGCTACAAGCCCGTGACGGTGGAGTAGAAAACTGTTGTGGGCTCTCACACCCCCACCTTCCCCCATCCCCATCAGTCAAATCAGCTTCCAGCTAACTCATCTTATCAGCCCTTATCTGATGATGTCCCTGCATAAAGCATCTGAGCAGAGAGGTTCGTCAAGCAGCCCTTGCAGCATGTCAGCTGGGAACATGCAGTCCCTGAGGATGCTGTCAGCAGGCAGAGTCCCCCAAGAAATTTCAGGCAGGAATCATATGAGGATAAGAAAGGGAATAGTTTTCTCCCCTTTTTCCCTGCCATCCAGCTCCTATAGTTTTACATAGAGCTCTAGTCACTAAAGCTTAAGCCCACTGCTCTGACTCAAGGTCACATAGCCATGGAAAGCAACAGAGAAGAAGCCAGGAACAGACCAAGTATTTCTGAGGTAACACAATAGACATACCATCCTCTCATGCCCTCTGGGGTAGACAACGGAAGGCAGCAGAGCTGCCAGTACAGGCAGGACTAACTCATTTCTGATCTCTGCTGCACAAAATGTGCCAAACTCCAAGACACGAGCAGTTCCAAAGGGCTATTTCCTGTGGTTACAAAGCAAGGAGAGTACTTACGGCAATTCTCTTCATCAGAGCCATCCTTGCAGTCTGTGTCACCATCACAGAACCAGTGCTCAGCTATGCAGCTGCCATCACTGCAACGAAACTCCTTCTCCGAGCACTTTCTCATATCTGCAGAGACAGCAATACAAACAAAGCCTTGGCTTTTCTCAGAGTACCCAGGAAACAACCTCACCATGCTCCTGAAGCTCCTAGGGCACCAAGAACAAGATTGCTCATTAAACCATACATTTCCATGTCATGCAGTGCCTGGACAAAATCATCAGAGTTCATTTAACAGACACAGAGCACTGGATTCCAAAGGACTTCACAATGGCATGTTAGGGAATAACAAGTCTTGCCTGGCAAATCAGCCACACAGTCTGAGATCCCAAGCAGCCAGCCATGGGAACAGAATATCCCACAAGCCCAGGCCAGATGAGCCAGCTGCAAGCCCTCCCCATGCTAAGGGCATCCTAGAACTGCACAGGTGGGAGTCTGTGCAATGCCTCTTTAAGCACCAGCAGGACAGGCAGCCATCACTGTCACTCGTTATATTGGCAGGGCCACTACTCACCACACTGCTCATCACTGTTGTCTCCGCAGTCGTTATCACCATCACAGTGCCATAGGCTGCGGATGCAGTATCCATTCTGACATGAGAACTCATCTTCCTCACACTCTCGTGGTGCTGCAGGGACACCACAGAGAGTAAGGTGAAGGCGAGGCAAGAAGATTTACCTTACAGAACACCAAACCTGTGGCATGTCACAGATCGAGCAACACCCTCCTCCAAGGAGGCCACTGTGTTGGAGAGTTCATTTCCTTTCCCCTAACAACATTGGGATGGCCACTGTGATTTTCCCTGAGTGTCTCTCTTCCACTCCAATCACAAGTCAATAGGCACAGTGGGCTCTAAAACCTGAGAACATGAGTTGGAGGAAGGACCTGGAACAGAGTAATGGAGCCACCCACCCTGTGCTGGTATTCTTGCACAGCCCCAAGCCAGGTTCTAGTGATCCCTGCTCAAAAAGAGGCAATGTAGGCCTCTTTTTAATAACAATTAATAGGATCTATCATTATCTAATAAATACTTTGTCAGAATTGTAGCTCCACTTTTTTTTCCACAATACTAAAGTTACCTTCAAAGTAAAACAAATGCTCATTGAAAAGGGAGTGAGAAAATTTAAAACTTCCTCCTCCAAACTCTCCAGTACTTGCAGCCTCATTCCACTCTCTTTGCCAATCTTCCACAAAAGCTTGTCTGCAGGCCAGTGAGGAAAGAAAAAGGGACTGAAAAATTAGCACCTGAGGACCTTAATCCAACCAAAACCCTCCTATGGTTAAGTGCTAGTCTGGACAACTCCCTAGGAGTCTCTTGTTCACAGAACCTTGCCTTCCTCCTTTCATTAGTCTCCAAAACTTTTGATCACACCCTTCTCTACTGTTGTCTTAAATATGAGGGCATTCCAACCTTTTCTGAAAAAAAAAAGGAAGACCAAGCCGTCCCAGACCTACACATCTTTTCTTTTATGAAAATCTTTGAAAAGAGACTGGAAAATTGAACTTAGTCCTCTCATCCAGAGCATCACACAGGATGTCAAATCCCTGGACCCTACTTCCCAGTCCTCACCCCAGCAGGCAAAAATCAGGGGAATACTGATGAAAAAGTGAATTCATTACCATGCAAGCATTGCATAAATGGTTAAAATGACATGGAATACTTCACAAGAGATTTACTTTTGCGTTTCTTGAGATGTGGTTCCTCCATCAGAGCTACTCTGGAGCACCATGCACACAACTTTTGTAGAATTCAAGGGCTGCAGAGTGATGCTTATCAAGCAGGTGCAATCATCTCAATCAGACAGCACAAAATTTTGCTCCTAACTGCAGCCTGATGCAAGCCCTAGCAACCAGCGCAGTTTCAGAGAAGCTGAAGCTCAAGTGCTACGCAACATGCTGGTTCCCTGGCACATGCTGCCAGACTGGATGATCTGTTGTGGAGAAGAAAAGTTGCATCCCTGAACATCTTTTGCTAACAGAAGCCAACCACAAATAAGCCTGGTCCTCAACACAAAGTGTAAGAAGGGGGCTGAGCTCCAAGGGTTCAGGCAAAATTCCCTCAGTTTTAGCAAGCTGTAGAAGCACAACAGCAGTGCTCACAGCTAGCAGCCTGCCATGGCAGCTCTTCTGAAGATGGCACCTCACATGGCAGCAGACAGTCAGCTTTCAGGGTAACTGCTCTCTGTGCAGGCAGTATCCCTACAGCACCTCTCTCTCCTCAGGGAGCTCAGTTTGAAGGGAGAGGATGCTGCGGACAACCCAGCACAGCAGAAAAGTCAGACAGTGGAACCTGAGGCCACAGGAAGTCAGCCAGACAGGCAGTTCAGTTGGATTTGGCAGGGGTTAGGTGTTTCCATGAACAGGGGAGGACATGAAGCGCTCAGCTCAGGGAAGTGCTTCATGGGACATTAACTAGCAAGGCTGCAGGGCATAAGCTGTTCTCCAGCTGGACAGAGAAGCATCCCCTCCCCCAGGACACATCTGAACAGCAAGCCAGGTGCCAAGGCAGGAGGGCATACGGACATCAGGTACGCATCTCCGTCAGAGGCAGGATATAGATTATTGCAAGCCAAAAGTCTGCCTCAGTGGATAAACTCTTATAATCCTGTAACAAAGAGGGCTAACTTTCCCCAGCCATGGCAAGTAGGCATTGCAACCACCCCCTCCCCTCAGAAAGGTGACTTACGGCAGTCCTGTTCATCAGAATCATCCTCACAGTCGTTGTCTCCATCACAGACCCATGACCGGCGGATGCACTTCCCGTTGTCACAGTGGAAGTCCAAGGGGGAGCAAGTGGGCAGCACTGCAACAAAGAAACACCTCAGTATGGAGCTGCAGCCAGCTTCCTTCCTGAAAGAGAAGTTCCTTCCCTCCTGATGGAGGAAGGCTACACCTCTTAGAAACAAAAGACATGAAATTTCAAGTCATAATGAAGAGCTGTGCCTCAGATGGGGGGCCAGGATAGGTCTGCAGCTTGTCAGTCTTTCCTCCCCAGAGAAGCACTGACCTTTCCACAACAGAGTAGCCGTCACAATTCCCCACTGAGTTCCTCTTTTCTCTTTCATCTCTAAGCCTCCTATCATCCCATAATGGCACTTGTTTCATAACAAGGAAAATTATAATATCAACATTTTCCTGCATGCTTCCCAGTGCAGTCCATCCTGTTTCAATTACACAGTGAGTTCTTTAGGGTAAGAACCATTAGAAGCAATGGTTTTGGGAACAGGGTTTTGCAAGGCATATGCCACAGGGCACATGAAAAACACAGAAAATGTGTTTCAGCCTGGGGACTCTGCTAACATTTTTGTCTAAGGAATCTGCAAGGAAAAGCTTAGAGGCAGGAACTTACTGCTGAGGATAAACTCACTGTGCTTCAGGTATGGGCAATAGAGTTCAAACCCTGCTAGAGGTCTCCAGAAGGGACAGAGGAAGAGGGTACATGGGACACTTGTCTATACAGGACTCTGCTGGCAATGGAGTGGAACCACAAAAAATCCACAGCATTCAAAGAGGCCTGGAGCCACAAAGCTGGAATTCAAGGGGAACATCAGCCCTGTCCTTCCCCCACAGACGAGAGGAACACTCAACTGGGGGGAGGTTCATGCTTTTAAGTGCTGCCAGCTGTGGTAAGGAAGGGGCTGCACAAGACTCTGTTCCTGACAGGTGCGTTCTCCAAAGAGCACTGTTAGCTCAGTGATGTGAAGGGGAGCAGGCTGGAGAGGCTAGTGCCTGAAACCCTTTCATCCCAGCCCAGCTTGCCGACAGCATCTCCCATCTGTCACCAGGAGGGCCAGCCCTCTTCTGCTATGATTCTACTTCTTCCCTTGCCAACGCTATCCTGGAGGTGGGAGTGCAAAGGGGGGCGGGAGGGTTAAAAGAAGAAGGTGAAGACAGCAGCCACACACACAACTAGGAGGATTTAATAAGGAGAACAAATAGTCACATTTTCAGCTTTTCCAGCTTCCTCAACCTTCCTTTTCCACTTACCCCAGGACTGCTGCCAATGCCCTGTGAAAGCAGTATGGATTACTCTATGCAGAATCGTTCACAGCTCTTTATAGCATGTCCTCCAACATTTCACACCAAGAGTGTGTCCTAAGAGCCTCCCACCCTAAGAACACACCACAGTTAAATTGAGACTTGCTGTAACAGACGTCTTTTTGTAACCACAAATGTGGATTATCTTCTCAGCCACTCCTGTAGCAGGGCAGGTATAGGCATCTCTGTATTTGACAGGACATCACTGCAGACAAAGCTGAACGCCACACTAGATGACAAAACACAGAATTTGGCACCAGCCCTCAGAAAAAGGTTCATCACATCACATCTAAAATGTCTCATGCAGGTATATGTCCAGATCCCTGCCTGTCCAGGGCAGGCAGAAGGGGAAAACACTCCAGACTCCAAACTCTGCTTCCAAACAAAACCAAGACAGATATTTGGATTCAGAGAGTCAGTCCCACAGATCAGCCCTCTGTCTCCCAAGTGCAGCTTCCATACTTCGCACGCCAAGCAAACCTTCCCTGGCCTCAGCTGCAGTTTCAGGACTAAGACCATCCCCCCAGCATATGCTTTTCTGTCTGCTCTCCCCAGTCCCAGCGTGACTAATCACCAAAGGACTGCACAGGAGCCGCCTGGAAGGGAATTTGCATGCTGACTCTCCAGGGGAGAATTCTTCAGGCTCCCAGAGGGTTAGGCCATTAGCACTGGTTCAGAGCTGATACCATTATCCCATTGAACTGCTGCATCCCTTCATGAGGTAAGGACACAAAATGAAATTCCACCCCTATAGGGAGCAGTTCAGCCAATTTCATACTCCCCCCTAAATATAAAAATTGAGCTTCAAGCACAGGAGAGGGTGAGCAGGAGCAGGGGAAAGAGAGTGAAACAAACTGCCACATACAAAGGAGGACCTAATTCCCACCCCAGCAGACAGCAAGTGTGTGCCAGCCCAGACAACACCAGGGGGGAGATAAATCCCCCTCTATAGGAGCTCTCCTTTAAAGGAGGATAAAAAACAACACTTAAAAAAAACCACAAAATGAAACAAAAACAAACAAAAAGAAACTAATGAATGAAGGCTGATGTTTCATAAAGCTCAGGAACCGCCAATAGGATCGGGCCAGGGATCCATGTAAATTCATAACCTGAATCTAATAATGCTCAGAAACATGATTCAAAGGAAAATGCAGGAGATTCCAGGAGCAGCTTTCACGCAGGGGCAGTCTCTCCCTAACCCCTCTTCCCAGCCCTGCTCCTTCCAACTCACGATCCCTTCTTCCCATTAAAAAGCAAACTGTCCTCACAGAAGCATTCCTGCATGTCCTTCTATTAGCGCTACACATCAGCTTCAGTTCCACTGTACAGCCCTTTGTTCTGGGGCTATTATTTATTATTCAGCCCTTCTGTTGGTCATTTATTTCTTCATACTTTGATGAGTTTTATTCCTATGGAGTTAAAGCTGAGGGCATATCATTAGCCCAGAGTTAATGTTTAGTACTGTTGTAAATATATCCAAGCAAACTGAAAATTCAAAGTTAAGAGGAAATTCAAAAGTTAAGATGTCACACTTAGGAAAACACATAGTATAGGATATTCAAACAACCTCCACCATATTTTATTCTGACACCAAGGAACAGCTATACAATTTGATAAGTGTATTTTACTGCTTTAACTAATTTTAAAAGCCACACTTCCATCTTCTTCCTACCTCAGATAGAAGAAGAGTACATGGCTACACAAATGAAACATTAAGGTCTCCTTCCATTGCCAGAGAGGGAGCGAGACCTCTCTAGACAAGCTGGAATAGCAGTGAGAAGACTGGAAACAGAACCCCTATATTTTCTTCCCAGCTTTGACAGTGATTATTACATGACCATGGGACAGTTCTGGCTCTTCAGACCCACTTCTACCAGTGGTAAAATTAAGGGCATTTATTACTTCCTAAGAAAGCTGCAAGGCCTTCATAGGCACTGTTTCCACTGATGAGAAAATAATCATAGGTTGCACTAACATGTTTTTACCACTACTCAGAGCAGGATTAGGTAATGCAATGATAAACACAGTTAAGCCGCATCCCCCCCTTCCCCATTCAATTCCAGCTTCAACTCTCCACATCTGTGCAAAGCAGCAGTATTTTTCCTAAAAGAGATGAGCAAAGGCAAATCCTAGGATGGAGCAGAAGACAGACAAATGCCCAGAAAGACAGGAACTAACCCGCTTCCCCAAGCAGAGGGAACAAGCGCGAGGAAGGGGAGCCTGTGGGAAGAGCTAAGTGGGCCAGCGACGGCCTAAGAGAGCACATCTGTCAACTTATAGCGAGCAACACAAAAAGGCCTTTGAACTTCCAACCATTTCCCTGAGCTCATCCCTCTGCATGGTCACACTGGACATCATCCAAGGTTTCAGCAAAGCTAGGTCTATCGTAAGCCTGCTATTCCTCCCCCTCTCCCAACTCCTATTACACAGGGCACTCTATTACGGCCAAGCTGAAGGGGAGGGGGGAGAGCAGGGGGAAAGGGAAGTTTACAAGGTGAAACGCAGACTGAATCACGTCCCACTGTCCTTTGAACACTTTATGCCTGTTGCCTGCAGTGACCAGGCTGCTTTGTACCCAAGGACATCAAGTGACTGGTGCTCAGATCTGGATCACAGCAGTTTGAACAATACTGTTTGTTGATTAGACAAACTCTCGGTCATATGAAGAAGAAGGAGTTAATTTAAAAATAAACGTTAACTACAAAAAGTTCATACTACCTATAGCCTCACCCCCAGCTACATTCACATATAGCTACACGTGTGGATGCACGCACACACACACACACACACACACACCCCTATTTGCTGAGCTCTGCCTCACAGTGGGCCAGAAACAAGAACAAAGGCTGTTAGTCAGCTCTTGGGAAAAAAGAGGAGACACTACATTTCACCAACCATGTTTTGGAAAGTCTAGCTCCAGAATAACAGCAAATGTTTTCGACCGCAACACTGAGTTGTGCTGAAGCACTTTGCAGGAAAAAAAAGAAGGGGGAAAAAGAAAGAAAGGGCAAAAAGAAAGAAAGGAAAGAGAAGAAAAAAGGGTATCAACACCCAATTTCCCACAACCCTTCAATCAACAGGGTTATGCGCAAAGGGGCACTGCATTAATTGTGATGCCTTTTAAAGGGAATACCAAGCCCAATAAAATGATGAAGCATGGAGTAAACTTTACTCACAAGAAACCGCAGATATGGAACTGGTGTCTTTTCAAGAGAAACCATTAACTGAGTTCATAAGTAGCCAAACTAGAAGTTTAGAAGCAAAGCTTCACCTGAGCTCTTGCAACTGAGCTCAAGACTGGTGATTATGGGGAAGGCAGAGGGAAGACGATTCTTTTAAAGTTTCCATCAATTTCAGTAAAAGGCCTGGGAGATTTTTATCCTCACATCACCCCAAAATATGTTGGTGTGGGACTGATAAGCGTAGTAGCTATACTGTTTCTGGCAACAAAGAAACCATCTTCCGGACTTGAATGAGTTGTAGCTCAAAAGGAACTATCTAAAGCTCCCAAATGGGATGGGAAGAGCAGGACGCTTTCAGTAAGCTTTAAGGTAAAAGAAGTAAATTCTTCTTCAGGCCCTTTAAACAAAATAGTGTTGTACAACAGTACATGCAGCTAAGCAAGCAAGTCTGTGTCCCAAGGAGCTACACATTTACAAGCTGAGGAGGTAAAATACAGATGCTAAATTCAGAGTAAATGGGCTCTGTTGGGGGATGGTTAGGACGGGATTTATGAGAAACAGAACTATTTATCAGTCCTTAGGCCAAGTTTACTCAGTTGTCCTTTCACCTTTGCCACAGGAAGTAAGACTCATTCACACCTCGCTGGACTTCAAAGTGCATGTAGAAGGGCAGAATGAAAACCATTCCTCTGCTTGGACGCAGCTTTCGTTAGGGACAGTCCAAAGTAGTCTCTGTTGGCAGAAGTCAGGAAGGCAGCTGAGCTACTCTGGGCATGTGTAGCAAAGGCTTCCAAGCCAGACACTGTCAGCAAGCCAGAGAGCTGACACCAGAGAAAGTCTATGAAGCTGGCATGACAGCTGGGAGGTTGCTTATTACTATTATTACTACAGGACTACAGCTTGTAAACATGATCCGGAGCAGGAAGCAATCGTGTCATGGAATAATTGGCTCCCATCACAGCAGGGCTTCAGATTTGCAAGAAAAACAGTTCCCGTCATAGCCAGGTAAGCAGAGGCAGGATTCTCGGAAGAACTACAGGAAAACACCTATGAAAACCAGGCAATCTGAGGACAACAATACAAGCTGAAAATATTTATAGGAAGATCAGATTTGGGTGTGTAGAAAGGGTAATGGTTGAGAAAAAACCTAGTGCAACTGACTTTGAAAGTGTCAATTTGTTGTATAGCTTGCAACAGAACATTAAAAAAAAAAAACTTTAAGAATTTATCTCAAACTGAAAAGTCTCTCTCAAAAGGAAGAAACAGTCCCTGTCTCTAGTCCTGTTTTTCATAGGTGCATCTCTCTCACTGCTGGGTATCTTGCCTTCTTACACACAGTTTGTTTCAAGTCATCTGGCATTCTTTAACTGAAATGATAGATTACCAGTTCCGGGCTAGCAAATTGCATTAATATAGAATTTAGTAAACTCCAGTCAACTACCCAAGCGTATGCTAGGCTCTATAGACACTGATCCAAGATTGAATCTTGACTTGCTAAAGTAATTTTCGCTTTTCCCGTCACCCAGGGTTTCACCCTCTTGCTTTACTAGGAGTCCAGTAGTCCAAAGTTCTCCCACTCTCAACATGCTTCCCCAAGAAAGCTGACAGAACTCTCTGCAAAACTCATTCTTGTTATTTTATCTGTTTACAATACAGGTATGAGCTGATACACTGAAGGAAGAGTAGATGTTAAAACAAGCACAGTCACAACTTCTCTGGAAAGTCTGGACAGTTACAGAATAAAGAAGAAACTCCCATAACTCTGTAAGACTAGCCTGCAGGAGGTCAGTGGAAATGTGGGATTCCGTGCAGTCACTTATGTTGGTTCTTCTGATCAGAGACATCTACATGATATTCTAGCTCCTGTCTTTACTGCTCAGAGTTGTACTTCCATATGGCGCTGAAAAACAACCCTAACAGCTTAAGCATCTCAGAAGAGTCCACATAGGTGGTTGTAGAGACTTAGGTTCATGAGTCAGAACAAAACACTAGGCTTATCCCAGCATGAAGACTAGCCCCATGGTCTCTGATGAATCTCACTGATTTCTTAACTAAGCCTTTAAAATCTGCAGAGGCTGTAGGTTGACCTCGTCAGGACAATCTATAGCTTCAAACCTACAGATCAATATTTATGTCAAAAAATTCACCAATTTCACACTTGGTGTAAGTCAATAAAAAGAAAATAAATCAAGTTCAAAACAGACGCTGCTCAAAATTTCAGTCCAACCAGAACACTTGTACGCAGGTCACAGATTTTCTTTCCTTCCCTGGCCATCTATGAACTGATGATTCTCATATACTATGTACAAACATCAGTGCTGATTTGTGAGAAGCTTCAACTGATTTAAAGCTCGAGTTGCTGTTCCAAAGGGCCTACATTCCACCCGTACTCTTGCACTCCTGCTGCCTTCTTTATGGCGGCACAGTCAGCAAACCAATCAAGTGGAAAGTTAGCCCCACAAAAGAGTGTACCTTCACAGGGCTTTAGTATGTCAAGCAAAAGAGAGGGATTTAACAAGAATTTCAGTGCGATAATGACTAAGCAAGATAGGAAATAACACAGACAACTACCAGGAACCTCCACTGTAGCGTCAATCTACGCCTTACAAGCTAACAGTAGTATTACATATTTGGACTCATATTGAGCAACTACCCAGAGCAAAATTCAGCAGGCTTAACAGAGTAAGTGTTCCTAGGGCCTCTCTACTGCCATCTTCCACTTGTGCACTGATGCTGTGCAGTTACCATTTCTATTGTGTCCTTAGCCCCCTTGCTTAACTTTTATTTCTGCTTTCTTCTCTCCATTAAGTTGTACTAGAACACTTCTAGCTGTCAGCTGAAAAAGTTCTCCTCTTTGTATTTATCCTACTGCAACACAATATTTAAAAAGGCAGCTTGTATTTCAGTCCTTCCCCTTCAGACACTTTTCTACTTGGTATATAATTAGCTCTTTACCTCAACCCCCATCTTGTCCATTGTACTGCCCTTCTTTGTACATTCTAGTCTGCCTCTCTTTCTAACTTGTAGAGTCCTACAACACAAAGAGTATTCTAAAGGAAAGGTTTAAACATTGCCATCTGACACGTGCTGCTTTCTAGACAACTCCTTTCTCTTCAGCCTTTTTCCCCGCTTTTCCTGTCTGCAAATTAAGTGAAGGCAGAAGTAAAACCCAGTTCCTACATTCTCTAGCTCACTTGGTTGTCTGCCTCTTCCTGATATACTTGCCAGCCTCCAGTCACGGGGAGCGTCAGCAAAGTGGTCACAGTTCACTACTACTCTCTAGTTTGCACAGCATCCATTCAAATCCATATGGGCCACATTTCCCTAATATATTAGGGATATAACATAACCACAGCTTTACCGTGCAGGACTAAAATGTTCCTCTAGCGCAGGCCACGGGAAGAGACAGGATGCCATAGCAGATGCCAAGAGAAGAGTGTAAGAATACAGCATGTATGTAAACATTCTTTCTCAGAAAACAAAATCTCTGCCTATATGTAACTCAAAGAATTCCTGAACAAGAGGTGGCATATTTGTCTTTAACAGCCCTCAGAGAATTTTACATCCCTAAACTTGTCAGATTGCTTTTTAAGAATGTTTGACATTTCAGAATCAATGTTTTGTGGCAAGGAGATCCACAGCTTCAGTACCCGTCATATGAACAAGCAACTCTTGTTAATTGTGAAAAATCTCTTGCTAGTTTCTATAGAAAGTTCTTCCCTCTTTTGCCCCCCACCCAGTCCCACAGCTGCTTAGTTTAAGAATCTTCGGTGCTGGATTGAGTTAAAGTACAAAGCAGACCTTATCAACAAGAATCCCTTGTCTGAATGGTTACCAACACTTCCACGGCATTCCAATAGATTTGTGAAGCCTGACTTCCCCTTACCTAATAATAATCCTCTGTGCTCAGGAAGAAGCCAGCAAAACTACTTTAGTTATTAGATATCCCTTACCTCCCCAATCCCCATATTCCTGCCCAATTTCTCTTTTTTCAGCCTGAGCAGTTCAGTACAGCCTCCTCTCTCCTGTTCTTTTGAGATTTTAATACTATTTCTTCAGTTCCCAGATCCTCATCTCCTCTTTCTTGAGTATGGCAAGCTCTTAAATTTGCACTTTCCTTTACGAGACATAAACACGCAGGTTTTCCCTTCACACTTCTCCTTTCTCTTTGATTTCTCCAGTTAAGTTCACCTCCTTGCCCAGCAACCCTTTCACTAATCATCTTTAAACCAAAACATTGATCATCTCAGTTTGCTGATGACCTATCTATCAAAAACCTTTTTCACCCAAGGCCTCCCATGTTGCTCACTATTTTGTGCAAAATTGTAAGAAACTAGAACTGAGAAAGAAACAAAAATTTCCCACAGCTGGGTTGAGAACACTTAAGGAAGAGGGAATTCCCCCAAACAGTATTCTGAAGATGAGGAAAGCTCCTTTTCTTACTGTAGTCAACAGTGGAAACCACGGAGGGCTGCAGAAACATCCAACAGAGGAAGATATATTCCTCTATCATACCCATTAAGTCTTAAAATGAGCCTTAAATCTTCAGCTCTAGGAAAACTTTCAGGAAAGGAATTCCATGAAATTGGGCCTTTTTCTCCACCATTTAATTCTACCAAAGTCCGTGGAATCCAAAGAGAAGAGAGAAGAAAGCAACTTAAGTGTGGGCCTATGGAAAGGGATTTTCTCTTCCAATTCATTTATACTGTGGCTAAATCCACTAAGAGTGACACTTCTCATCAGTTCTCATCCAACTGGGCTACACGGATGCTGACAGTACAGATACACAGCAGTTGCAAGGTAATAGCAAATCCCATGACAATGAAAGTTGATCACAGTGCTCATCTTAACCTCCCTTCATAAAGAACCCAGGATAGAAACCATAGTGTTACTTGAGAGAGAACACACTATCAATCTTCAATACATTTCACACTGGTTTTTTTTTATTGTTGTTGTTGTTTTCTGTTACTATTTATGGCAGAACCATGTAACTTGGTGCACAGAGAGCGCTTTTGCGAGGGTGAGGAAAAAAGAGGTACTTCTCGCTGTTGCTCCTCTCCCTCTAAAACATCCAATATAAATCTAAAAACAGCTGCAAAAGGCAGAGATGGCCTTTCACTGTGCTTTATGTCAGCAGACACTGGCTCTGTTAGAGTACAGGAGTCAGGTAAAGGCACTTCATCTACAATCTTAAACATTTATCATTCGAAAACTAGGATGTGTCTGTAAAAGAGGGCCATCCGCAGAGAAAGAGTTAAGACATTCAGCTTTCACAAACACAAGCCACAAATGGTATTCTTACTGCAGCCATCTTCATCACTGTGGTCCCCACAGTCATTGTCTCCATCACACTGCCACTGAGCGGGGATGCAGGTACATTCACCAAAAGCGCTGACAGCACACGTAAAGTGATTACGTCCACAGGAGCATTCGGTGCTACTCGTTACGCCTGCAAAGGAACAAACAAAACAAAAAGGGTATTTTGAAGAGATCCCTCTATTTTAGGGTAAATGCATTAAATATAAATTGACATCACAATTATTCTCCATGTACACACTACGTGCATGATCATACACTCTCCCACAAAGAAAAACGTTCACCCCTCTCGCACTGTTGAAATAGGAGATCAAGCACTATGCACAGTTTCCTGGAATGGAACTATTTGAAGGCAACAGCAAATAGCAACCTGCCAAAAAGAGATTTAGGAATCAGTTAGCTGGAAAATAACTCAGCACTAGTCACAATCGAATTCAAGGAATCCCAGGCATCAGAACATCCTTTTTTATTTTACAGACTCAGTCTTCTCCTACAGCACAGCACTGATGCTGCTCCACTTAGCACTTAGTTCTGACAATACAACAGAAGGCATATCAAAGATTTTACTTCAGAGGGTTATCAGGGATCTTCTCCAGACTTTGAACTTTCTAGATGCCAACCTTTTACATGTCACAGCTTTAGAGATTTCAGATTCCAGTAAAAGACAAAAAAAAAAATCCTTTCTTATTTATCTGTAGAGATTAACCTGTGACATTGTCGTGTGCATAACTGACATTCATGAAAGCAAGAGAAGAGGATTTTCAGCTCTACAAACTGACCAAAAGAAAATGCAGTCCAAATGTCAAGCTATAATCCGATAAGAACATTTTTTTCAGTCTTAAAGTTAGCTTAAGGAGTTCCCAGTCCTGTTCTCCCCTTTCCCAGCTACAGAACAATGATCTGCTCAACTGACTCTCATCCATTTGCAAACACAACTATTTATGACGTTATCCCACACATTCTGTTAATAAATCTCTGCCCTGAGAGAGAACAGGCTACAGCCCACTCTCAAAAGGGAAAAGGTCATGCCTGAACTTCTGTCTGAAGTTATCTAGACAATCAATATAATCAATATCACTGTTAAACAAATGATTATTCTATCAATCAACAACCACCTCGGGCTCGTCTGTGACTGGATTCTTTTTGCATGGTTCCTCTTTTCTGTGATTCAAACAAATCTAAAGCTCTCAGCTTAAGCAATAAATCACAAGTAAAGAAGTACAGAGGGATACCTGCCCCAAGTGGTAGTTATATAACCCCTCAAACTATCTATCTGCAGACTTATTAATCTCATTTGTTACACTCAGTATATCCATGATGAACTATGAACAATTGAACCACAAAATCCTAAGAAAAAAAAAAGCTTCATAATTTCCTTATTTCCTATTCTAATTGTTAAAGGCAGTATCTGCAAAATTTTATGTAACTGTTCTGCAAGCTTTCTCAACAGCAGAATTCCCTCCGGTGAAGACATCCAGTTAGGTGAGTTAAGCTGAGATTTAAGTTTTGAGCGGATGCACTTCGTCCTTGAGGAATAATACCATGAATAAATTTCTTCCGCAACAAAACTAGCTGAGAAGGTTTCTGCCAGCCCCTGCTGCTTGATCCCACTGCTACACTGCCTGTTGCAGGCCTCACTACAAACTATTTCCCAAGTACATCCACAAGCTACTGAACTGGGCCAACCAAACCGGTTGCCATGTCTCCCCTTTCATAGACTGCCATGGGTGCAGTAAGCTTTTTATTATTTCCCATCTCCACTACAAATTATCTTTAAAAGGCTTGGTAGAAAAAGTACATCTAAGGCATTACTGTAGACACTAGGGAAAGTGGTCGATACCTGGTGTAAAAAGGAATAGAACCAGAAAGAGCATAAGGCGAACAAGGAACAGAGAGAACATACAAATGAAAGGCGGCAGAGTGGTCAGCCGCTCAGTGAACCTACCAGGTATGGCCAGAGCAAAGCCTGACTCAAAAAGACAACAAGCGGTGATGCAGATTTCCAAAGACAAGTTTAACCCTAATGCGAGTCAGAAGGCAAAAAACTCAGCACAGACATCCTTAAGTAAAAGTAACACATCATCTATGAAACATATTTGACTATTACAAATAATCACAATGAAATTCAGAAGAACCACAAACCGCCCCAAAGCTCAAACAGAAGTTCCTTCAAAGTGACAGCACAGGAAATTCAGGACAAACCACCTTCTGCTGGAGCACACCACTACTCAGAAAGTCAGAACCAGCTGTATATTGTCTCTAAGGCAAATGCTGTTTAAATTACTTTTTTCAAAGCAATTTTTCTACCTTTTTGCTCAACAGTAACCCAAAGCACTTATTCTAAATACTTTCAGCTCCAATATCCCCTCCTGTTGGCATACACCAAGATGACGTGATCATCATTAACCTTAGAAAAAGACAAATATGAATGAACGAGTGACTTGCTGTATCTTGCCAACGCCCCACCATGTCACATCCTAGGGTAGCTTCAGCAACAGGAAACATCAAGGCAACCAGTTCTTAAACTCAGGGAAAATGTTCAATAATTTATTTCTAGATAAACACAAATGAGAGAGAAGCTGGGAAAAAAAGTAAAAGTGAGAATTATTTTAGTTGCCGGATAGCAACACGGAGGTACACCTCTGCAGCAGCAGAGAAAGAATAAGTACAGCTGTCTCAAACTGCTGGGAAATCTGCAAACTGCAACTTAATCCGCAGAATTGTTAAATGCACCGTTATCTTCAAAAGTTACTGCAACCAATATCATGTCATATATATATATGTATATATATATATGCATGTATTAAATCTGTTCCTCCCACCTCATTAAAGTTGCTATGTTCAACCACCTCTGGCTTGTGTTTTTAACCAGGCTACAGAAACTGCTGGAAGCTGAAGGGTATGTTATGATCAAGTACCAACATTCCCTTGTATGCACTAGCCTATACCTATGGTACTATTACGTAAATTTAGACTAGTTAAGTGCAGTATGTTATGACCTTTGTGAGTCTAATGCTTTGCAATTTGTGATCTTCAGGTTAACTAACCTTCTAATCTTTATAATGACGTATTTTATAAATCATGATTTACCCTAATCTTACACTTGGATATTATTGTTCGGAGAGCACAAAGACTGCTCACCTTGATGGAAGATGACCATTTCTATCTTTTTAAATACAGTAACTTATTCCAACCTATAAATAGCATCAGAAGAACCAATCCCAGATGACTAGCATTTATCCAATAAAACGAACAGACTGAATGAAGCCTGGGACACGCTGCAGATGTAACAGGAATTTTCTCGATTATTTCAGTGTGGACAATATTTCACCCTTGGTGTCCCATGATTATTTCCCAGTGCTCAGAGCTCCAGTGACATGACCCTCTGTAAGTGAAGAGGGCCAGGAAGAAGAAACATGAGAAGCACGTTTTCTCCAATCACCTCAAAGACAAGCGGAAGTAGTGCGTTTGGTGTGAGAAGCCTCAGCAGAAGACTTGCTCTTTAACATTGAGCTCTTACTAAACATAGGGAGCATGAGATGGAAGACTAACCAAGCGCGCGTTAGGGTGGAACATAAACCTCCAGTGTCACGTTTCAATCCCAGTTAGTCAGGGGTCCAGGAACACAACGGAAGTCAGCACTTGCCCTTCAGGCAACCGGACCAGCAATCAAAGCAGAAATATCTTCTTACACTTCTGCACATTATTCCGGAGCAGGAACAACGAGGGGCACCGCTGGGCTAAGCCATGACAAACATTTTTCCTAAAACTTTTCATCACATTGGAGGCTTGGACATTTTAACGACCCTCTGTATTCAAAAATCATTTCACTTATGCAAGAGGCAAAAAAAATGACATTTTAACACTGCAATACGTGTAAAATAATATATAGAAGCTATACAGAGACATTGCCAGGTTCTGAGCTAACATCACTCAATTTTCCTGGCCTGTCTCGATACCTCATATGACCACCACACAAATTTCCTACTCTCTCACTTGGCCATGGTTACAAGCAACCAAAAAACATCATATTCACTGTCTGTAGATTGGTTCCCTCCAGAAGCAATAGCAGCAGGATCCAGTAACCAAACTGTTTTCATAGCAAAATATTATACAAACAGCCTCCAGATTTTAAAACAGGAAGTCAGTCTAAACACAGATCTCATACTTAACATCTGCCATCATCTTAATTTTAGTACAGTGTGGTCAGTTTCTTCAGATTCCTTCAGAATACCCTCCATCTTCATGTTTATTTGACAGATGAAACCTCTTCTGAGGGAAGGTAATCCCACCCCCACACACACACAAAAAGAAATACATACTTAGGATCTTTGTAATTTTATGTCTAAAGCTGGCAAAACAGCTATCTCATGTCTGGCTGAAAAGCAGAAGTAAATAATCATCCAGTTATTTCTGCAGCTCCCCCTTTCCTCCTCCAGTACACCTCTTTACAGTTACACCTGCAGGGTGTGCAGGGGCTGGGGTGCTTAAACAGTAAGTTGTTGCCCTGCTTGCCTCTCACCCCCCAGCAACTCTTTATTAGGCCAAATAATACAGCCCATAGAGAAAAACTTAACATACAAATGTTCATTTTGCTGATGAGGTCACTTGCAACACTCAGAGCTATTACATAACAGCCCTGTATTTGCAACAGTCTACCTAAAATTACAAAGGAAACTTAAGCAGACAGAATAATTACCAAACTGAACTCCATAGCCCTTGCTTTGTTAGCAACAGCAAGTTTTTAGAGGAGACTGAAAACACTATTTCTTTTAAATCCTGATGGCACTCTTTCTTCCAGGAGGAGAGAGGCTTCCTCTATTTTCAGCGAAAATAATGACAGATGGCAGCTCTTACTCCTATTTTGTAGGGATTCCACCTTCCACAAGCTGTTGCTTAAACATGTTCCTGCTCTTCAGGGTCCATCACTTCTGTCAGACCCTGGCAGCATTCTAGCAATAGCAGCATTTTCTCACATAACATGAAGTTACCTCAACTGGATGACGGCCAAGAATACTGCATGAACAACTGCCAAACATCCTGGCATCTATAGGTAACACCATGCTGCCCTTCCACATGTTCTTTCCAGGTACCAAGAATGGACTATGTAAGAGACTCTTCCACTCCATGCCACCCTATTAGTCACATCTTTTCACTTTCATCCTAGCACTGAAATTCTTACTGCCTTTTTTTTTTCAGTAGTAGTATTCAATTCACAGCCATCAGTTTGTTTGTACCATCCTGTAATTCTGCATGAATGCATAACACAGTAGCACAGCTAATCATGGCTAAGTATCCGTATAATTCTTCTATACCGCAAGGAAAAATAACACCAGCAGGTTTAGAAGACCCAGAACTTCGAAAATATTTGGCATGATCTACAGTTGCAGACTGTTCAGTTCAGAATCAGAAGCCTTTGAAAAGAACATTCATTCTTTTCGTCCAGGACTGAGCCACACACAGCCCTGGGTTCCTTCCCCTCCAGGGACAGACTCTGCACTTCACGGTGTACAGAAGACCTTCAGTGGAAGGCAGAGATATTTCTGAGGCATCTCACTACCACAGGAGATGCAACCAAAACAAAAAGATGACAACACCAGCTTTAGTAATTTTAATCCGACCATCTAAAAGTCCCTGGCAGAGGATAGAAGGTGTAAGTGGATATTGAAAAGGTGTGAGAATAGAGTACAAATATTTGACTGTGACATACAGGAAAAATCTAAGGCTGTGTAAAAGAACTGGAGTATGAATAATGGAATTAAACAGAAAACGAGGGGGGAAAAAGTCCTAATAGTGACAGGCATAAGGTCATGAATTTTCTCCCCTACAAGAAGTATGAAGGATATAGCAAAAAGCATTTCTGAAAAAAATTTGGACTAAGCATCAGAATATTTTGCCCTGGCTTCAACAGGTGCACTTCATTTCTAATTTCTGAGTTTTAGTAACCCATGAGCATCTGATTGTTTATTTGGGGTTAAAATTAGTGAATTCTGTAGCACAGCCTTTAATAGCCTCTTTAACATCTTGTTCACCTGCTGTTAGAAGGCCTGTGTCAGATACCATTTTCACCTCTTTCTCCTCTTCCAGTCCAAGCTTGCTTTTGTATTCCCATCACATACATAAGGGAAGACCTTGGACATTTCAGATGGCCTTGTACATAGCTCAGTTGATACATCTTCCCTCTTCATCCAGCACTTCACTGTTTCTATAGCAAAGCAGCTCAGCTTTCTTTGCTTGCCTATCTTGAAGGAAAATGATTGGATTCCTCTCTCTTACCCAAATAGCAGTTTCCACTGAAGGAAAGTACAGTTAATCCAGCTTTAGAAGAGGGATTTGCTGACCATTGTTTAAGCCCAGAGCTCTGCAGGCAGACACAGCAAAAGCAACATTACGGCACAGTCTGATGTCAGAAGGGGTACCTCGCACTGACAAAAGCCAACAGGGTTTTTTCTTTTATTACTTCCACTGTGGAAGTACCTGAAGCAGCTCTGACCGGGTACCCACAGGGTGTCCAAGTATTTGATGCCTGCCTAGAGTAAAATTAGCCTCACGTGCCACGAGGATGAGCAACCCAAAAGTTTCCAAAGCTTTAAACAGAACTATTTCATTTTGTCTGAGGAAAAACGTTAGTGGTAAGGTTTGTTGGTTTGTTTTGTTTTGTTTTTAAAGGAAAAAAGTGGGGGAGGTCAAAGACGTTACAGTTTCTTCTGAAGAACAGATTTTTATTTTTATTTTATTTTATTGTGACTGGGCATTGTGCATACTTTAGCAGTTTCCAAGTAAGGATGAAAGTTTTCCAGGTTTAGAGGGAAAAGATACCTCAGTCCTGAACCAACTGGTTCTCAATTAAGCATGTGGCTGAACAATGTTCTATAGACAGGCACGTTGTCAAGTACAACCACCCTTCAGTTCTCACATTAAATTGCACACCTATGCCAGGTAGACCTGAAAAAGGTTACACTTGGTATGACCACAAGGAACAACAAGCACAAGGAAGAGCAATTCCATAGGATGTCTGCTAACTAGCACCTAAAGAAAATAAAGGAAGCAACAAAAGTGCAAAACGAGTTAGTGTTTGGTGCAATGGGTGTATGCGTGAGGTAGGGGGAGACAGAAACAGAGGCCATATTTCAAAAATACTACATGGGTCAAAAGATGCAAGGCCTTTAAAGACGTGTTTGACTCCCTGAGGCCTGATTCTCATTCCACAGAAGTAAAGATTACCAACTCCACTGAAAACCTCATCTTCATCTTACATTGAGGGAAAAGGAAAGCATTTATAGAAACAACTGTTGACAGAAAAATACCCAAGAAGGATTTGAACATAAAAAGACTCAAGGATCAACGGTTACAGCTTGTTCTCCCAAGCCCTTCAAGTCATAAATGAACACCTTGTAATAAACATCGTGACTAAAACCAAGGTCTCTTGATACTTGCCCTAGGTCTATTTGTATCTTCTACAACATTCTACAAAATTACTTCTCCACCTCTAGAAATAGGGATCCTACTACTACCTCAACACAGTGTGCTAGAGTTTACTGTGTGTTCCTAAATATTCAGAGTCTCAGAGCAGAAAGGACAGTATTATTGCCATGAAATCCTGCTCACAAAAACTAATTCAAATTGGCTTGGCTACAAGCACAGACAGACCAAAAAAATCAGCTGAAGGACCATAAACAAAAGATAATGAGAAATGGCAGCAAGTCAAGCTGCAGGGGGTAGAGATGACTAGTAGATACGGTATTAGATCCAGTTCCATTAAATAACTTCATTAACAATATAGAAGAGAGAATAAGTATCATGCTAAAGCAGCCTGCAAGTGATACCAAAATAGGAAACACTCTTCCTACAAATACCACAGAGGACAGAGAAATAATACAGATGAGACCTTAAAAGATTAGAATTATGGGCAGGAAATTAAGATTCAACCTTTCAAAAAAAAATTAAAAAAAAAAAGGCAGCTAACGCATCTGGTGGAAAATAATTTGAAACAGATACTCAACTTAAAAGAAAATGAAAAAAAAATCTGGGATGCAGCAATGCCTGTAGAAATCAAGGAGCAATAATAAAAGACAAGCTAGCCATGGATTTACGTTATGACACAATACGGCAGCCAAAAACCTACTTTTAGGCTAAATATGCAGAAGTGTCACGTCATGGAGGAAGAAATTTTCTCTCTGTGCAGAACTAGGTTATAACACTCAGTTCCACACATCTCAGCACAAGGTTAATATAGGGAAACTGAACAAAATATTTAAACTGCAGCAACAAAACACATAGCAAATGTGTGTTATGGCACATACTCTCTTAAGATCTCAAACGTACTCAGTTTGAAGCCTGAACCAACATCACATTTTTTCCACCTGCTCACTATATCATTCTTCAAATCAGACAAAAAGCAATAACAAGCAATTCTTTGCCTTTTTTTGTTTTTGTTTTTGTTTTCTTAAATAGGACTTTTATCCCTTTTATTCCCTAAGGAACCTCTCAACTGCCTATGGAAATAGCTCATGCTGGACAACCCATGAAGTCCCATTATACATGCAGGAACCTTTCAACTACCAAAACATGTTATACACATCAAAATCTCAGCACAAAGTTTTGGTCCAAGGACAGGTAAGAAGCATCAGGTAGACAACTCGTATTTCCAAACTAAGGAGGAATTCTAGCAGGCAAGGCCAAATAGGAGAGTAGTGTCTGAGTGACTTCCCCCACCCCCCCACCACCTTTCAGATTCACATGCAGCTTTTTCCTGACAACACAAACTATTTCGTAAAAACCTGATAAAATATCTTGATTCTAGCTTCCAGATATCTTGACTTAGATGTGACCATACTGTATGATTTTTCATGTTTACTTGCCATTAATTGACAAATGTCCCACACTTCCCGTAACTATAAGGTTCCCTCAAACATTTGCAGCTGGTAGAGGAGTAAAAAATGCAGGTTTTTTTCCATGGCTCCACAGGCCTGCCAACCACTGTTCCCATCCAAGGAATCAGGCACAGTATCAGCCTTGTATCAGCCTGCTTCAGGTGTCAAGTCCAATGAAAGTCCAAATAGGCATCTTTTAGAAAGGGCTTTCAGCATTTCAAAAGGTCACAATTCAATATGATAGTTGTCCCTTTACCTCTACAAGAGTGTTCAGAAGCATTAGATACTGGGAGCATCCATTCTCATCTTCACAAATTCCTGGTAAAACAAAGACTACAGAAAGTCATAACCTCTAGTATACCATTGCTGACATTCTGCTTCTCACCTCCAGACCTCTTACTGGAAGAGGTTCAGCCTCCTGAATCCTTTTATCCCATGAATTTGTGTTTTTGCTGTGGACTACTTCATTTGTCTTACATACAGACTTGGATTCCAAGAAACATTATGCTTCCCACTTTGTGAAATTGCCTTCCTGGCATTATTAAAAGCATCCCTTCAGCCTTGATATTTCATTATCTGTAGATTTGCCCTCTTAACCATAGAGCATTACGCTTCATAACATAAGATGGATGAAGAGTGATACTTGAAAGGCGCAATCAGAAAACACATGTTGCTGATTTTAGCCTGGAGTGGCATTTCCTTGCATAGCTGCAAGCTCCTGTGCAACTGCATGTCAATAAAGAACTACAATGAAGAACCCAAGGGATAGATCTAAAGTGCTCAGCGACGGCACCAAATTACTTGTCATGCTGGACCGTATCACTCAAGCACATTAAACAGAAATGAAATACCACTCAGAAACGGACAGCATACTAAAGGTTGCTGCTGCATAACATAGATCATAAATATCATCTTTTGCTCTAGAACAATGCAGGAATTTTTAGCTGGAACACCATGGCCTGGAAGGCAGGAACTACGCAATTCAAACCCTTTCAGAATGCACAAACACTAGACAAACACTTTAAAATACTACCTTAAACCTACATCATGCTTTGCAAGAATTAGTCACCTCAGCAACATGAAACACATAACTTTCCATTTCTTTCACTTTTTTTTTTTTTAAACCACACACTAATAACCTCTATCCTCTCCTGTCCCATAATGGATATGAACAATTTACTACTCATTTGTTATGAATCATACAGTACAGTAGACACTAAAAGTAAGAAAATAGTAGCAGAACAGCAGAAATATTACCAGGAGATCCTCAAGATACCAGACAATTGTTAAGTGCCAGCTAGGGAAGCAATCTGCTGTTTTAATCTTTAATCTAATCTTTCTCTTCTGCAAATAACTTAAAATGAGCTTTGGAGTTATACTGGCTCGTGTCTCTGCTAGGAAGTTCTCCACCTATTATGAGGGAACTTCTAGATGGTCTTCTCCTGAT
Source organism: Chauna torquata (assembly GCA_013399475.1). Taxonomy (NCBI): domain Eukaryota; kingdom Metazoa; phylum Chordata; class Aves; order Anseriformes; family Anhimidae; genus Chauna; species Chauna torquata. Next base: position 299,467 of record VXAL01001194.1, on the reverse strand, counting down.
ATATGCTCCTAATAGCAAACTTAAGAATGAAAAGCTAAGGATAAACACACAAAACTGCTGTGCTTGCCACAAGAAAGCACACAATTCTTAAGAGAAGGAAACAGGACAAGCATCGTCCCTCAAATTATTCAAATATGGCCTGCACTATGCAACATTCATGACCCTACCAATAGTTATATTCCCCAAAGTTTTAACCGGCTAAGACAATGAAGTTTCCTCAGGGGCATAGTCTGGGCAAGAGGGTCCACCAAATGTTACAAAAGACATGACTTCTCCATCTTCTAACCTCAACACCACCACTTACCAACTTTCAAGGTTACATCCAGCAAGTCCTGTATGTCAAACACACAATACCTGAAGCAGCAACTCATCGCTATGCCCAACTACATTGTGCCTTCACCACCTGTTTCTTTAGACTTTAGGCAATTATATGAGCCTAACCTAATGGCAGGGTGGAGGGGGAAGCAAAGGGAAAGAAGCATAAGGCTATTGGCATCAGTTGAAGAATACAAGGAATGGTCAGAAAGGGAAAAGCAGCTTTGATTCATATGTATCTTAAAGGTTATTTCTGTGACAGCAGCTGGTGTATAAATTTGGGACAACTATGAAATCCACATCCATGCTGTTAAAATTATGGGCAACCGAAGTGCACTCACTCATCTAGAGGCAAAGCATCATTTTAATCAAATGCTGTCACTTACAGCCTTCAGAAGAAGAGTTTTGGAAAACAGGTTCTCTGAAAGACCCTGGAAATAGGTCCCTGCTCTTACTGCTACAGCCACTGTTTTGCAAATGGGTTGCTTCAATTGCTGCTGCCCCTAAGGTTTACTGTAGATTTACTGAAGCTAGCTTTGAAAGAGCTAACTTGGGTTTTGGTAGCAGTCAGGTCACAAACACGCAGAGCTCAAAATCCACCTGTAAAAGTAGCAGAGTAAATACTAGAAGCAATTATTCTACAGTGAGCTCTACAATACCTCACCTGCGTGAGCACCTGAGATCTACTACAGTCACAGCAAGGATATACTCTGTCACTTCCTGGAAGTGACATGAAAGCATTAGAACTTCAGAGCTATTTCACAAATTCTGAAGCTTTGCAATTCTTCCCCTTCACTGAATGGAGATGACGGCTAGCAGACTACAACACCTAATGAAAAACAGCTTGGCCTCTGTCATTTATAACAGTAATATGAGAAAAAGTTTTAATTTGCATCCATGCATTCCTCCATCTTCTACTTCAGTTCCCTCAGTTTAAGTAACCCAAGTATTAAATTTAGGGCAAACAAACTTTCAGTACAGTTCCAACATTCACTCTCTTTCTGCTCCCATTCCTGTCATGTCCTCTTCCAAGCTGTGAGTGTCTTTGGGATTTCACTAAATCCCTTGCTTAGCAGCTGAGAAAGACAGAGCTGTCATCTCAGTGTGCGTTCAGTGTGCATGGTCTAACTCCACCTGATTTGAGCTAAACAAAAACAAACAAACAAAACTGGCAAAGCAAACAGAAACCCATGCAGTCTTTAGTTTCATATAGGAGGATGGCTATATATAGAATCACAGAATACTCCGAGTTGGAAGGGACCCACAAGGATCATTCCTGTTCACATATACTCTTGAAAATGAATGACCTCCCACTTCTGCAGATGCTACTGAAGAACCAGTTACAGGTCACAGCATTAAGGGAAACTGAAATTAATGCTGATTTGCCTTAATTGTCTGTAAGCTGCACCTGTTTAATTGCAGCTTCACAAGAAGCTAAGCTGTCGCATGGATGTGGGAAAGAGGGTTAAGAAAACAGCATGGTCAAAAGAGGACAGCTAAGAGTAGGAAGCACTACTGCCATCCTTGCTTGAAAAGTAGCACTCAGAGGCTTCAGAGTGCCAAGAAACACTGAAAGCGACACTTTTGGATCTTATTTGCAAGGATTAAAAGTCTGTTAAACGTACTTAGGAAAGTTCAGAACACAAAAGATTATACACAACACCTCCTTGCCACAGATTCTCCAAGAAATTGGCTCCTTTCTCTTTAGATTCAGAAGCTTCTCGACCTTTTAGCTTCCTCTCCTGCACCATTTTTAATCTTCATCAGTTAGTGCATCAGTGTTTGTCCAATCCAGTGCTATCTTGATTTACAAAGCACCCATAACCTTGCTCACAATACATTCAGATGCCATTGCTGAACTGGCCTTCATGGCTTCCCCTGCACTGGCTCTCTAAAGTACACTAAATAAGTTGGTTTCACTGGAAATTACCAGTCAGACTCCTTCATCCCTATGATGCTCCAGGCACTGGACTAGCTGTAAGGATGTTCTGTCCCTCAGAGCATACGCCCAACTTTTCTCCAAAACGAGAAGCCAGAACATCCCTTTGTTTATTTAACCTATTAAAGACAAAAGCCAAGTTCCCCTGACCTGATCAGATCACATCAACATGGATATTCATACATCTCTTTTCAGGAAATAAAACGTAAGCATTATAAAGTCCTCCTTTTCAGGGAACCTAATATTCTGCAGTTGCGCAGGCACATAGGGTGAGGAGATGACAGGAGCTCTCCCCCTCCCCAAAAAGACCATTTTGGCTTTTGTGGGCTGCAGTCAGATTCTTCTCATTATTATGGCACGATATAGAAAAGGCCAGGTTCCTGGACAAGACAGAGACTATTCTCTTACAGGGTCATTTTAAGGAGTTTATTTTGGTCTCCTTTAAAGAGGCCATCATGCTAGTGGTGGAGCATCTGAGCTTTGTAGATTTCCAGCTCTCTGCCACACAAGGAACTGGGAAGCCAACCACAATAGCTCGGCTTAGCAGAGGAGTTCTCCAGGGAAGGGGTAGGATACACAGTGTGGTTTTGTGGCAATAAAGAGGCAGAAGCTCATTTTTGCAATCCCACGGGCAGGAGAACTTCAGAAGCACAAACCACAAGATATACGGAGCTATCTTGGGACAAAGAGAGTTGTTCTGTACTGCTTTTACTTTAAAAAAAAAAAAAGTAAAAAAAATAACCCCACACATAATATTATGTTGCCCTCAGAGGATAAGCAGCAAAGGGGCAATTATTAGCTGGCCAGACTGAGCTGGAAGAACAGGGTTGGGCCTCACAAAGAGAGGTACCACACAACCACAGAGACATCACAGCAACTGTACTGCCTACCAGAGAACTGGATTAACTTAAAAGTAAATAAATAAATAAATAAAATTAAAAAAAAAAACAAAACCTTTACCAGTAACATTTTTGAATATATATATACACACACACACACACGCACGCACTCGTGCACTCAGAGGCACAAGCTTAACACAAATATGTTTTATGGGCTCAGACGGGACAAGTTCTTTCCAATAGAATTGCCAACAGGAAAAACAAGAACTTCAGAGTTGGGGTTACTGCAGGGCAGCTATGCTGTACATCAGCCCCTATTCAGCCCACCCGCATTTGCTTGCTTTCTAGGCAGCTCACGAAGCACCGTCCTGCACCTCCCACAGCGCCTGGACTTCAGACTCCTTTGCATCATTTAGAAAGTGGTCACAAAACTCTTCCTCTGCTTCAACCAAAGGTCTCAGGTGCTGCCTGTACAAACCCGTGAGCTCCACAGTTCATTCACATTCACACCCCAGAAAAATTAACCACAATAGTGAAAGAGCACCTGAGGATCCCTCACAGCCAATTTCATATGTTGACATTGGGTTTCACCTCCAACTTCAATGAAATAATAGCAACAGCACTGAGGCATGCAGAGGAAGACGCAGAAAAAGCAGAGTGGCCTAATTATGGAACCACATCTTTCTAGGTATTTCTGTGGCCTCCACCACCACAGTGTCAGGGAGCCTTTTTCCACTAGTGAACAATTTCAGCACCCCTTGAAGCTGGGAAGTATTATCTTCAATTCAAAAACAGAAAATGGAAGCCCAACAGCACAGATCTGTGAGTATTTGCATGCCTAAGTCATTTAAAAACAGCGGAAAATTAGACATTTAACTATCATCACACATCTGGCCAAAGAGATTTAGACCTGACTCTCGGTATTACAAAGTACTCATACCTCCCACCACAGGTACTCTTCATGCTTGGAAACCTGAGTCCTAAGTGACTTCCCAAAGAGCCTGTGGCCAAAATGAGAAATTAACACAGATCCTACCCAGTCCCAGACCACTTCTTAACCAGGGCACAATTTGCCCTACCCTACCTAGGTTCTTACCCCAGAGAGCTCATTAAAACAAACTCACAGGAAATCAAAGTCACTATTGCACTAATGTGGAAGGATTTACACACGCTCCTTGGGAAGTCAAAACAACACCTCCTGCTCCACTTCACCAGTCTGCTCCCCTATGCTCCCTGACCCAAATTAAGTAAGATCCAAGTCCTGCTTCCCCCCCCCAAAAAAAAGGTCAGAGCCAGGCTCCTGAGACCCTCCTGGGGGTCCCAAGTTCCTGTATTAGCCTTACGATTATTAAAAGGCCAACATTAAAGGAAGTCCAGCCCTGAGGCCACTGTTGATTTAATAAACACTGGAATTAGATTTCTTCTCAGTGAAGAGGCTGCCCGCCTGATGGCATAAAGCCAACATTTAAATGCTACTGTTGCTCAGAGCCCTAAATTAGTTTTGGATCTGGGGAGTTTGCCTTGAGCTACAGCCAAAAGAAACATAGGAACTGAAGGGAAATTTGTTAAACGTTAACAGAGCTGCAGGAAAGGACTACAGCAGGACTAGTAGGTGGCAAGGAGGAAGGAGGGGGAGGCACAAACAAACAGAAGAAACAGAAATATGAAGCAAGATACGGGAAGACACCAACAAGCAAGAATATTTTTGTGCAGAAGTGACTCCCCTGTCCAACCTCCCCCTTGGTTGCATGAACAACAGACTTTTTAGGTCTCACTTTCTCCTAGGGTTTTTTTTTTTTTTTTTTGCAACTACAGTAGTTCTCATCCACCTTCCTCTCTCCACACTCAAAATACTGAATAAGAATGAGGAGATTCTGTTATTTCTAACTCCTTGGCTATGTCAATGCTGAGTTACCATGAAACTTAACTCCTGTCCTTGGTCAGCTAAGAGCAGATGGTTATTTTGAGTCTCTCCACCTGGGATCTTGACAGACCCCATGTTCTCAGAGGGAGTGGTACACAGCTGCCTGCAGGAGCAGCTCTTGCAGCAGGCTCTCTTTTCAGGATCTTGCACTGTTTTTATTGCATCCTTTTCCTAACTGTCGGTTCATGCCATTCTGCATTTTACCGATGAATTGTATGGGCTCAGCATAATGCCCTTCTTACCTCGAATAGTCAAACACTCCATCTAATACAAACGTCTATGCAAAGAGAGGATATTTTCATCTATTTTGACTTTTTTTCCTTCTCCTGACAGGAAGGAGCTGAGCATGAAGACTCCCCCATTTGCCAGTGAAGCCAAGCCAGCGAGGAAACAACCTGTATTGTTAGCTTCTGATGGAAGCAAGCAGAGGAACAGGACAAGAAAAAGGAAGATGAGCAACTGTCAGCTCAAGAACCTCCTACTGCCTCCACAAATCCTTCTTATTTGGAGAGATGAATTGGAAGATTTTAGATAGCAAAAAGTAATGTCATGTTCCCAAAGGGCCCACAAAGGACCTTTGTTCGCTACCAACTGTATCCTTGCTCTTTTAACCTCTCTAGGGAAACACTTCCGAGCCAGTGGGCACGCACGTGCAGGGTTTGCTGTAGAAAAGGATAAACCGGCTGGAGAGCATACTCATTAGAGATCTTACATTGCCATCTTTTACTGTGCCACACTTGAAGCTGAACGTTGCTGGAGCACAAGAGTGATTCCCCCACCACTACCCAAAATCTCCTCACACTGCAACACAGAGACCCCTTTCAAAGCATGAAGAGTCTGTTTGAATAAATCATGTGTGCTCAACAGAAGAAGCAAACTACAGTCATGATATTAAAGGAGAATGAGCAGAGAGCATTCAACCATGTCCAGACACTAAATCAGTTGAGTGATAAATAGAATAGTTTAAAGAAAACCAGAAATATAAACCAGAAAGCCTAGATTGTTTTTCCATAGATTTGAAATGAAACCAACATATAATAAAAATCAGAGTTTTCTCTCATAGAAAGAGGTCTCTAAGCATCTTGAAACTCCATCCCAACTGCTGAGATAATGGATGTCCAAGTTGTCTCTCCACTTTCAATCTCTACATCAGCACCCACGATCACCTGAGCTACAGCTTTGTTCTCACATAGATTACAGCATTCTTTTAAATACTTACCTAGTTTTTCATGTTATATACACCACAGGTTTATTTGTGTTTCTACAAAGTTTGTTTGCAAAAATCTGTGAGGAGTCTGTGAAACTTTCCAGGTCTCTTCATGGATTTTTCCTATTCTTGTATTCAGGAAAGCACAGAAGAGGAGACAGATATGGACAAGGGTTGCTAAACTTGCAAAATTATTAAAATATAACCAGCAATATTTGAGCAAATCCCCATACAACCTCTCCTTAAGCACAATATCCCTAAACCTTATTTTCATTCTTCAGCCACTTGTCTTTCATGAGGTGGAGTCTGTTTACACGTCTCCTGCTGTGCACACAACCCTTTCTCCAAATGACAGAAGTCGTCTCTCACACAAACATGTAAACACAGACTGGGCAATGCTAACTCTGGTGAGCATCCCCCTCCCCCATGAGCCTTGTAAAGGGTTAAGGCCCAGTTATCACATGCTGGTAGGCTGACAGCTTTATGTCTGTAATGTCTATGTGGGCTTCAGACTATCCCTTTAATCGAGTTCCATTGCAATTAATCAGTGGGCTTCTTTATAAGAAAAAAATAATAATAAAAACAGCTAGCACTCTATTCAGCCCAATTCAATCTGTCCGGCCAAATCTCATGACCAGCTGGAATGCCCCTTTCCTAGCCTGCCCAGCAGGATGCCCAAGAATGGCGTGTGAACGTTTCTCTCTGCTCCTGCTCCAGCGTTAAAATGAACAATAGTCCCTGCCAGTGTCATTCTTCAGCAATTCATCTCTTCCCGTCGCCAGACTCTTTCGTTCCTTCTTGCCCCTTCCACCTTTTTTGTACGAAAAACAACAGCAGATCGGCAGCAATATAATAAAATAAAATTGTATTTACTTGGGAGATTTGGGGGAAGGGGCAAGGAGGGAACTGGGGGGAAAAACAGCCCCCACCTCCCTTCTGCAATGAAGACACAGACAGGGAGCGTTCTCAGGCCCCAGCTGACCTGCTCCGCTCCATGCCTGGTTTCCCTGCTGCAAGGAGCATCGCGTTTGCCAGGGGGGCTGCAGGGGGGACGGGGCCCTTTTCTTCTGGAGGATGTTGGAACTGTAATTACAGAGAGGCAGTTTCCGGGGGGAAATTAACATGGATCTCAACTCATGTTCCTTGTGTTTTTCATGGGCAGACCTGTGGCCTTTACTCAGCTCTCTCATTCACCAGGGAATGGGTCAAAAGAGGCTGAAAGAGGCTACAAGCGCCCGTGTTAGGACAGACTTGGATCTCCTCTTCCTAAAGGAGCAAAAATAGGAGCGAGATGCTACGGGACAACTCCAAGGAAAAAATAACATTGTAGTATATACATATATGCACAAACACACATACATATTTACACATACTCCCCTCCAGAATGGGGAATATGTCAGTGCAAAGAATTAGATACCAGTGAATGCTCTTTGAGGAACAAGTTAACCACAGAGGCAGCAATAGAGGGCACGCTAAGAGTAGACACTCCGTGACTCTCGAAGACCAGCTCTTTCTCCACAGAGGGGAATGGGGCGGGAGGGGCAGGTCTAGCACACCAACTGTTACAGAACCTGAAAGATTTTAGTAAATTTACTTTTACAGGTGTGAATTTAAAAGGTTTGTTTCCTGGTATGCAAAAATTCTCACAGCAGGACTGAGCAACAGCCTGGCAAAGATAGCATCTTATACAGCATGCTTCAGAAGAAAATAAATCCAGCTGATATTGATAACACAGTACATTTAAAATAATATTTTATAAGTAAAAAAAAAAAAGCCTTAATGATAGCCCAGATTTAAACTCACCTGTACAGCCTTTATTAGGCTCTTTTTGCACTTTATGACACCACCTAACCAATACACTGTCCCCACATTACTTGCAGCACACCAAGTAAATGTTATGTTATTATATGGGCCTTCCAATGGTATTCATCACCATAATAGTCAGGCAGTCCATAAACACAGCTTCTGTGTCTTCACATCTGACTGCTGTGAATGGTGTCACCAACTCCCTTTTATAGATCTACCTGAACAGCAAAGAAACAGTCTGTAGAAGTACTGGGTGCTCATAAGACACAATGGAAGGAAAGGAGAGCAACACAAGTGGTATGAAAGTAAAACACTGTGGCAAACCAGTCTGTCTCAGGCCTGTCAAACTTGCAAATCCCCTTTTCTTAAGAAAAGGAAAGAACCTGAAAGATACAAGCTGCTTTGTGGACAGGCTACTACAGAAAACTGGGACTTGGGAGCAGGAGAAACAGGCAAGATGTAGAAAAGGAGAGCATGAGGCAGTGTCTCCCATCTCACACCTAATACACAAAGCCACCTGCCCAGATCCCCTCATCCCTTTTCTGTCACTTAACAAGCTTCCCTCCATCCATAATAATTCTCTTCTGTTACTCTTTCCTTCTAAACTCCTCCCTCTCTCTCAAATGTAGCTACAGCAAGACTACAAGAACAGATACAGAATATATACACTAGCATGGCATTTCAAATGGGCTAATTCTACTTTCTCAGAGCAAGGATGCTGTTTCAGTGTTCAACAACACCAACTCTGATAGCCTGGAGTGCCCAGAAATTCAAACCTGATCCAAATCAGGAGCAACCACAGTCACCTTTCTCTCTATTCTGACTGAATATACATGCCAAAGTTTAAATTGGGTGCAAGCCGACTACAAAAAAAGCAGCTAAGTGATCAAGATGGAAAACAGCTAGCAAAAAGTTAACCCTTCAAAATTACATGAAAGAATTTGTACAGGCAGACAGGCTGTACTACTATCTGGAATCACACAGCTGCACTGTTTTTGTGTGCTGGCTTTACTGCCTTGTGGGATGACGGACTCAACTATATAGGGAACTCCATGTTATTTTTTGCATTGCAACACGATCTTCAATACTGCATTGTATCACATAGAAATAGCCTACTCAAGCTGCCTTCCCCTCCTCTTCACTGCCTGTAGGCCAGCAAGGGAGCGCTCAGCCCAGAAGACAGCCTCTCAGAAGGCATTATCCTGACCACAGTTCTTCTGCAGCCCTTCACTTGGGGGAATAATTGGAGCAGAGCTCCTGTTCAGCTCAAGCCTGCCACTGGATAGCCAATGTTCATCGCAGAGAGAAGTCAAAGAGGTTTTTGCTGTCAGTTTTTTTTTAAACTTCTACTCAACACACCAGTATTGATTTTCAAAGATTTACAACTCCACCGTGCATGGGTAGATTTCTGAGAAACCAAAGAATCTTTGACTTCTTTCAACTTTTTTGTATTTCTGGAGCATGGGAGGCTTAAAAAACATGTTCAAGCTTTTCTGCAGAATGGCAAGATTTTAAACATGAGAAAAAGTATTTTCCCCTCTATCCTTACTCTGCAAACTCATTGAATCATTTCTAACTGGAGTTTTACAGAGAGTTTTAAGCAGAGACTCTTGTCTCTCTCCCTCAAGTTTCAGCCTGGAAAGTTAGAAGTTGGTCAAACTTTAAGCAACTGAAAAGAGAGCGAAAATCACCTAGGGACTGTGGCAGACTTAGTTCCTATGGCACCATTCCTCTCATACACATGCCGTTCTGTTCCAGAGGTATAAGAAACCTTTTCTTCAATTTCTAATTCGTTAACACAAGCTGAACTCAAAACAATTGTTCTCAACTTGCATGTAATTTAATGGTTTACACTTCTATTTTACTTCTCAAGAGAAACTGTGCTCCCAAAAGCATGTCCCTTTTTCCAGGCATATAAGCCAGTCTAAGTTGTTCTCTTTCCCTATAAACCCTGACCTTCACTTGTAGTTGTGATGATCTAAGGACAGAATGCCTCTACAAATATTGTATCATGAATGATACAGAAGAAAGAGGCAGTCACCAGATGCCAGTGAGGATAAGGATGCTTTAAAAAAAACCTCCTTAAGGATACTTATGCACATTCTTTTTGCTCAGGTCTGTACTTGGCATGTCAGTAATTTCTTCCTACAAAAAAGGACTCTTATTCTACCCTCACCTCCAAATGAGAAGCAAGGATGTCCCTTATTTGAAAGCATTTGCTGTATCCACACTAAGAACTTTACTGTGAGCTTTACCATAGCATAGTAGTCTTGCCTTCTCTCAACCTGCATATTCTCCCATACGCTGACACAGAGCAAGTCTTTACTTACTAAATTCTGCTGATCGCTTGGAGACTGAATTCAATTTGGAAGTTTTGCTGGGATTTAACTGACTGGAAAGGGAAGATGAGCCGGGCCTCGGCCAGAGAGTTCAGGAAGTCCAGTCTCCATATGAGCAGCCCCTAGTTATGTTCAGCTTGAAGCATCTGTGGAACTGTGACCTTAGAACAATACTGACACAGGTAAGCATCTCCTGCCCAAATTTAAATTCTGACATAATGCATCTGGAACAAAGACTATGCTTCTGGCATCATTCCTACTATAACAAGAGCTTCTGGTCTAAGAAGATACTTTAATCTTTAATATACAGCAAATAATGCATGCAAGACAGATTATCCAATATAAGAATTTAGCCCTGAACAGTATGCTTGCCAAACATGCTGTGAGCCCTGCAGGGATGGAAAAGAATGTTTAAAGGAGGCTACCTGGTTACTTTTTACCCATAATGCTGGGGATAAGTGAGCTTATATGGTCTCTTCTTGTCACAAACAAGTAGTTTCACGCCATTTATATATCTGCACTGCAGCTTTAGAAAGAGAGGACAGAAACAGCATGTAGATAAGAGCTTACCTGACCATCCCAGGACTACAATCATGGACTCAAGGAACTCGCAAGGCCAAAACCTATCAGACAGTCAAAGCTGCAATAACTTGCTTTAAACAGACATCAATTCTCTGATTTCTTCCACATCTGGAGCTGGGACCCAGATCAAATAAACTAGAAATTGTGAGATAGTTCACAGGTAGTAGAGGAAACATAACTGTTTTGTATGTTTTTATACCTGACTTTAAGCAGAAATAAGCTAGACATACTTAGCACAAGAAAAGGTTGTGCTTTCAGCCAGCCAACACTTTGGATAAAACCACCCAGAAGGGGCATGTCGGCTAATGTCTTCTTCTAAAAGAAAAGCAATAAAAGAGACTGGCTGAACCCAAACCATTATGTGTTGTGTGCCTAAATCTCCCTCTTCCCACAGATCCAACGCTGATGCCCCCCAAACCCTCTAGCTTTAACGTGGATCCTGAATGCTGACAAAGGCTCCCTTGAAAAGCCTGGACCACAGAAGCTGTAGATAAATCCCCCTCCACCCATCTTTATTTTCCCGTCCCTTGCATATACAAATTTTCTTTTCCCCTCCTCCCCCTCAAATCCATCTCACCCTCCTCCCCGCAAAAGTGATTAAGGAAAAGCTGTAGAAATATTTGCCCAAAGCTGGAGCCCGTTGCTGGGCCCAGTTGTATTGTTGGTAGGAATACAGACAGCAAACTTGCACTGTGAGGAGCCCTGCGGGACTCCAGGCGCTTCAGGGAGGCTTTGTGAGCCCAGCTCCACACGCACCAGCCAGACTATTGTGAAAGGGAAACAGAAAAACCGTTACAAACCCAAATGCTCCCCCACTCCCATTTCCCCCTCCTCCCCAAGTGCCCCCCTTCCACCCACCGCCACCTTCCCTCAGACAAATAGAGAAGGGGGGGGGGCACTGCTAAAGAGAATAAAAAGGTTTCCTCAATTAAATTTAAGGCAACAAGTCAGAGCTGGAAGGAGTCCTTTATCCACTGGGGAAGCCTCCCACTGCTCCAGAGCTGGGCCGAGCGGGTATCCTGGGGACCATCTTTCTGAAGGCTGCCATTGATTTGTCACTGGTGATAAGTGAGGCCGGGGCCGTTCCCACAATCGCCTGCAGAGGGGACGGCTCTCCCGCAACGCCCGATGGGGGAGAGGTGCAGCAAACCACAAGAAAACAGAGAACCTAGAGGTCAAAAAATCCGGAACGTCTCCTCTCTAACGAATAACAGCAAAAAGGGGCAACTACGCTGAGCCCTAGGCATGGGAGGAGAGAACAGTTCAGAAGGGCAGCGCGGCCTCTCATGAGCACGCGAGCCTTCCATGGGCAAGAAAGAGCAGATGGGAATTCTTCAGCCCTCACCTCCAAAGGGCTTCCTAGTGCCAGCTCAGTCAAACAATATTCCTTCAAAAACTCCCCAGCCACTCCTTTGCCAATAGCGGAGGCTTTCAAACCTGCTCTATTTACACAGACACTCTTTTCTCAAGCAGAAGCTGCTAGAAACTCGTTCTTCTGATTTTTGGGAGGGGAAATCTTTTCTCACAGTACTAAATAAATGAGAGAGGCTAATGAAGCACCATGTCTAAAAGGTGAATTCCCAAAGCAACAGGAGATCTTAAAGGAGCACCAGAGCTCCCCCAGGGAACATACAAATAGAGCAGCAGCTGCCTGGGCAAGACCAGATGCAGATGGGTGAACTGAAAGCAAGACAAAAGAGAAGGAAAAAAAAAAAAAGACAGGAAAAAAAAAAAATCAGTAAAAGAAAAATCCCTGGCCTTTTCTGATGTGACTAATTAGGAAGAACCATCAAAACTGGTTCAACTTGCATTGTGAAATGTCCCTCCTGTGCTCCGAGGAGGTTTGGAAGCACACAGGATGTCTCCCCTTCCTTCCTCTGCCCCCAGCAAAACCTCCCAACTTGCTTCCACTCTGTCCATGCTAAAGCTGAGGCACACAGGCCTCGTAACATGACTTGAAGACCAAGAGATTCAAGTCTCCAGAGGGAGAAGACTGTCATGCCTGCAGCCTCCTTCCAGTTCAATCAGACCAGATCCAGCAATCCAGAGGATCTTATCTGGCAAGGTATTACCCCAGGACAGTTGTGCACAGTTCCTAAAGCACCAGTCTATAATCCAGCACACGAAAATAAATGGAAGTTGCCAGGCTGTAAACTGTGACATTCAGCAATATTTTACCTCATATTCAGCCATTCAGAGGCACAGGACAGAGCACTGGGATTTGTCATTATTTCAGATATCCTAGTTAAATTTGCTCCTATACAAGAGAATACAGTCTCCACGGACTTTCAGTAGGGGATGAGCAGAATATCAGAACCCTAACAGATAAAATGCAGCCCAACAATTTTGCAGGTTTAAATAAAAAACAAACAAGCAAAAATTTTATTCCTATTTGGGAACCAGGCAGCAGCCAGTAGCTCAGCACACAAGTTTAACATGCTTCTCACCAGAAATACCATTCTGCAGCCAAGCAGCCACATCCTAAACCAGCCAAAGCTGTTGAGCAGTCCTGAAGTGCAATCCAACTAAAGCCCACTAAAGACTTCTGCATCCTAATGAGCATGGACTAAATTATCTCCCAAGCTTGGTGAACTAACTCCTTGGACCACTGCCACTGCTTGGGAACCTGGAAATAGGCATATGTCCAGCAAGACTCCAACGTGCACACCTGATTAATCTCATTAGCTACATGAGAAGCAGAACTAACAAAGCCAGTTTCAGATGGATTCACCTCTAACAGTTAGTCGATTTTGGTGTGTCTCTTGCCAAATGCAGGGAATGGATTCTTTGACGTCTAACAAAATGCAGACTCACATGAAATCTTCACCTACAGCCCAGTCGCTTAGGTGGTGCTTCCCCTTTACTGTGCTGCCTGTTTTCATGAAACTTTTTCTCTGGTACCAGTTCTTTTGGGTGAGAAGATATGCACACACATTGAAATAACCATTGCTTCCATCCAAAAGCAGGCTAAATATGCCTGCAGATTTTTCGCATGAGAAGAGCCAATATTAGTAATATTAAGAATTCCCTCTGATACTACTTCCTGGACCAAGCTCCAGGACCTAAGGTGCATATCTAAACAAAAAAAACAGATTCCTCACAATGCCCACAATTCATTTCAGCAGACGCACCATTCAGCCCTGGAAGAATTTTTGGCACTTTAAAAAAAAAAAAGTTTTTAACCTTTTCTGTCTACAGAGGAAAGGTTTACCTTACATGCAGGCCTTACTATACTGCCTTATATTACAACCATCACCTAGGGCCAAAAAAAAAAAACACAAAAAGAAACAGTGCCATTTTCTGTTCAGTCTTACAGATGCATCTACTGCAATGACTCGAGAGCCATTTTGCTTCTCTTCTTCCACTGTATTTTTGGGAGCAGGGTGCAACAGACAAGTCAAGTTGAATGAAGCTTTCGAGACAACCTGCAGGCACTGCAAGAAGTGATATTACCCAGCCAAGTATAGCATCCTTTCTCTGATCAAAGAATGACCCAAGCCTCTCAGTGTTTTAAGTGCCAACTAAAATGACTGCACAGCAGCAAAGATGCTGCAAGACACAGGGCTACTCTTGTAGTTCCTTCCATTTGTAGCAGAACTTTATCTCCACTAATTACAATCTACCCTGAGAAGTTCCTTGTTTTTTCAGTTGGACAGAGACTTCTTTCCTGTCTTTCCACTCCGAAGTTGAAGAATTAAATAGTAATCTATTTTAGTGGTTATGCAGTAAAATTACTTTTTTCAGTCACAAAAAAAAATGGATTTCTGTAGTGGGGATAAAAGGCCTCAGTGTAGAGTTCATATCTTGACTGAATTTGCTAAGTATTTCTGGTACCATGCACTCCCATTCCCAGACACTGCGAGAACACAATATTTATTCCTACAGATCATCTCATACATTTGGACCTTCAGCCAATAAGCTTTGACGAGTCAAGATCAGATCTACTGCATGCTAGTCACAGCATGCCACTCAGCTACACACCATTAGGGTCACGATAGCATACATATCAGACTGGGATGGGGGTTTCCTCAGAGGTCGAGCTCTGTTAGCTTTCCCATTTCCTGGTCCTTTATACTGAGGTTGAATGTAGTTGATTAATTTCAGAATCTGAGAAGAAGAGTGCTTAGAGGTTCATTCCCCTCCCTCCATTTTTTTGTACACTATCAGACAATGTGGAATTACAAATAGCAACACCACTCTGGAAATTGTTCCCATGTCCCTTCTTAAAACTGTACAAACACTTGGCAAACTGAAATACATACAAGATGATTTAGGTACCAAGTCCTCAACAGAGCATGACTATTTCCCATGGGGAAGATACAATTTTCTGTCCTTCACGCTACAACCTAGTTTCTTGATTTCTTTGCCAGCTATCCTCCCAAAACAAACCCTCTTCCATGCATGATAAGCCAAGGACAGGAAGCAGCCTTGATTTGACTATGCTTAAGTGATAAGACAGCTCGCAGGTCCTCCAGAAACAAATTGATACTCGAACAAAATGGGAAAGAAACTTCAAGACTGTGGTTTCATATTCATCAGTAGCGGTACCTCAAAGAGCTCCCAGCCCTCCTTTCGCTACAGCCAGCCCCATACCCCTCCATAAGCTGGCACAGCTCTTTGTGCAGCCTGGTAAAAAACAGATCAGGGAAAGTGGTCCAGTGAGAGATGAGCACGGGAAATTGAAAAGGTCTTCCAATTCCTCCTCACTCAGTCCAGTTGGATTTCGCAGTCAGCTTCACTGCTCATGGGACCATAGACCCAGAGCCAAACTGACAGGAGAAGTTGGGGTCATTTCCTGTTTATGGCTTTCCAGACATATTTACTATAGTGGCTCACGAGTTATTTTCTTCTTGCAGTCTGTTTACCAAGCGTTTGTGTGCTTAGAAGTAGGGTATGTATGCTGCCATGCTGAAAATTCTTATGAAAAGGAATAAACATGGTGAATTAGATCATTCTACACTTGAGTACAGTAAATGTTTAAAACCATAACATTCTAATTTGGGAAAAAGCCACTGACTTCAGTATGCAGAAGAAAAGAGCTCTTAAACAACCAGTTACTGTGGTTTACCCTTGCATGAAGAAATTCTGTTGCCTCCAAAATCAAGTTGTCAGCTATCCATAGAGGAAAAAAAAGTCCTAACCATTAGCACACCTGGCCCAACCATCATAGTGAACCATTAAGCCACTGTCTGCAAAGAGGACACTCCCAAGCCAAATTCTGTACATATGATCTCTAAAGCTTTCTGGGAAAAACACTTTAGCTATTGGGATTATGGCCACTAAGGCCAGCTACATATTTACAGAATTCTACCCAGCAATTTAGCTTTCTGCTACAAAGCAGCAAAGGGAACATTTAATAATTATTATTTGAAGTTGGCTGCAGCTAAACTATTCCAAGTCAGGAATCCACAGTTTAACACTTGGATTCCTAACCAAGTCCAAGTTATGCTTCTGTTCTCATATTTCTTGACCTTTGTGGTTACATGGTTAAATATCTATTTGTGATCCATCCTAAAAGTTGCTACAGTCAGGATAGGGAAAAGAGTGAGAGTCCAGGGAGGATGAAAAGACCTTTGTGAGATAGGTTCAGATATGATACCCCTCATTAGACTAAATGCCAACCATTTACTGAACACACTGGCAGAAAACAGGAACACGCGCTACCTAGGACAAACACAGCAACTAGATCCTTTTAGAAAGGCATTACATCTGAAAATAATTTTCATCCTCCTGGTATCAGACCCCACACATACCAAATGTATCCATTTAATACTGATAATGTAGCATGCAGCATGTCAGAAGGGGAGAAAAAACAGAAATGCAGCTTCAACAAAAAGATACTCTGACGATGGAGAGGACAAGAAGTATCAACATACAGACTAAAGGGCACAACATTTAAGAGCCCCCTATTTACCACGTTAATCAGTATTTCATTGTGTTTTTTCTTGTTACTTGATATATCTGTCAATGTATTACATGCAAAAATTATGAACTCTTCAGAGCAGTGACTGTCCTTATTGTATGCACACACTGCATATAACAACGCAAAGCTCTGATTTCCATCAGAGCGGATCTTTACACGATCCAATTGACAACTCATGTGTGAGATTCAGCTCATGCAGATCTTCCCCTTCAGCCTGCCACATGTTCACTCAGGGAGAAGGGAAATGGTTGTTTAGGCAGCTTATGTTTCCAAACAGCTAACTCTGTCTTCCTTTGACCAATGAGACACAGAGTCATCACTGCCATTTCTACATCAACTTGGAAAGTAGGATTGTGCCTCCTTGTGTGTGCATGCCCAGGCCAGGCTTGTCAAACCACAACACCACCACTGCATCAGTGGAGAATGTGAAAAACAAAACTTGAACACAGATTCTGCAACTAAGGGTCAAAAAATAACTCTTCGCAATGTGTCAGTCATTTAAAAGGCAAGATTAAGGAAGCTAGCAAGGGGATAAAGCTTCTCATATTTAGACTGACAATTTCTCTGGCAACAACTCAGAACATAAGTCTGTGTTAGCCCAAGTGAAACAAGATAGGAGGTATTTGCTTCAAGTCTTAATGAACTGATGTTTCCACCACAAAAGGCATCACTAATGTACTCCACCAGTTCCAACACCTATAGGTTGATCTTTCACTGCATCTTGACTCCACTACAGCATTAAATTGTCATACATGTAATTAAGAGGCCTATGTTTACATGAGCCACAGAAACTGAATCTTGGGCTTGAATTATCACCTCCCCTTGTTTCCAGGGCTAGTTCTTCCAACCTACAGTTAAAACAAAGTGAAGCAGCAGCAAACCCCTGCCAAAAGATAAAATAGTTTGGCCTTGCCTCCCCCGTCCTTCAATTAAGTCCATACTGATCAGCTCACTGAAGAGCAATTCTGTTCAGTTTGCCAATACCATGTAATCTATGGTATCACTAGTTTCACCGTTTTGCAGGTTAGCCTGTTGACAGATCAATGTTGAACAGCTTCATCCAGCAGACACACATATACATACACATACAAACCTATCAAAGGGACAAGAGGGGTGAGACTGTTCTTGTGGGGTAACCCACAGTTACGCTGGATTATGTGTAATGTGAAACCACAGCCCATGCATCAAGGAAGCTGTGCAGCAGCTATAGGCCAAGTCACATATATTCCAAGCAGAGAACAATCCTCAGCAATGACAGCAACCTTGCACCCCCACCAAAAATTTTTCCCCTCTCTATCACCAAGAGAGATATCAGGTTTACTGAAAGCAAAAGGCAGCAGGAACAGAAATTCCTCTCATTCTGGTATTCCGAAACATGGGCTTTATATTAGTCTCAAACTGTATTTTGAAGACAGTGTTTCACACTGAGCTGGATTATCCTAAACTCCAGTCCAAATTAGCAATGTGTCCTTAGGAATGTAACTGCAAATCATTTACAATGTCACCTAAAACAAGCCACAGCATATGCTCCCAGCAAGGCACTGTCCAGCCTATTGTTTAAATGCTTTAAGTAGTATGTTTAATTTACAAAGTTTAAACAGGAAAAGGGGACTAAGTTTACAGAGATTAAGGAACAGAGGACAGCAAAAATGCAATTCATGCACCATAAGTCATTTCTTCTAGTGTCCCTGCAAGAGACATGGATCTGCAGGAAGGCAAGTAGGTGATAATTAGGGACAGTTGGAAACATCATTTATTTCCTACTAGAGAAGGCAGTAGTTCAGGCCTCCCAGGACAAACCAAATTTCTTAACCAGATGGAAGACATTTCATTTTCAAAGATCAACATACAACAATGGACCACAGAAAGGAAGGAGCCAACTCACAACAGCAACAAGAAAACAAAATTACTAGAGATTTTAGAGGAGTTCTCATCAAAATCTGCACTTACAAAGAACCTCATGTTGCATCAGAACTTGCACCACATCCCACCACAGTCAAATCAAAGATAATTTTGTTGGCAAAACAAGCTCTGCAAGTGTTACCCACATGTAAGAGACACCACACTTGAGTTTCTCCTAGAAGTGGATTCAACATATGAAGTGCTTGCCTTCACAAAGGTTTCAGGAGAGAAGGCTACATCACATGGAGTCCAATGATAGAAATGAAAATATTCCAAGGAATAATGTTTTATTTCAGTAAGGTGTTTTCTTGCTCTAATTTTCTTTTATATTTTACTCACAGGATTAGTAGATTTCCTTCTAAGTCTCTCCTTTTACATCTCTTTCCCAGACATTTAAAGTTTGATTTATGCAGTTATCCCTGTATCCAACTCGAAGTTGCATATTCAGTATTCAGATCAGTATTCGGTAAGAGTCTGACTTAGTTTTGCACATTTCATTTAGTACTATCTGCCAGCATAATAACTTTGCGCAATAACTTGTTGCAGTCTAGTTGGCTACTAGGTTCGTAATTTTTTTTTTGTTTATTACAGAAACTTTTGTTCTGGTTTAGATTCAGACCAGTTTCTCAAGCAGATGGATTTTGGATCAAGTTATTTGCTTCATTAACCTTAAAGGAAGTGCCAAGTCCCAGAAGCAATGTTTTCATGGGAATGGACAGAATTTTCATTTGGTTTCAGTCTTTGGTTCTCTAGAACTTTCAGGAAGAGGCAGCTTTTGCCGCTTCAGCTGAGATAGCAGCAAAACCAAGTCTTTTTATGCAAACATCAGCAAGGGAAATCCTCTCAGTTCTACACTATAGCCATCGCTATACAGATTTCATAGATGTAGTTCTACCATGTCTTTGCAGAACTGAAAATAAAGTAAGTTAACTTCCACTTGGTTACAATATAAGAATATACAGAGCTCTGAAGTTCATTCTTGTGGGAGTCAAGTTCATTTTGCCACCAAATAGTATAGTAGGAAAATCTGTGTATTGTACTCACAGATTTCATCCTTTAAGTAAAGTGAGTCTTACTTGCTAGAACTACCAAGTTCCCAGCACTGCCACTGAGCATTCTACATGAAAGGGCTCCTTCGGTTGGATAGTATGGGGCTGTAGAGGGTCCTTGCTGTGCGCCCAGCTCAGCCCAGCCCTATCCTGCAACAGGATAATTATCCCTTACAGAGCTACGGTCATTTCCCTCCTGTGAGCCTCTCTCTTCTTCTACTTGTTTCTAAAGGGCACAGAGCCCTATAGCACATACTTTAAAGACTTTGGTATGCAGACTGCAAGGTCAGAAAAGCTGGCTCCCTAGGCATGCCTGGTCTTCTGTGGCATAACTGATGGCTCTCTTTCCTCACAACACTTTAATAGACAATTTAAGCATCCCTGCCACATTTATTTTAAGACCTTGAAATACAGGATGCAAAGCATGTTGTTATGACATCGTTCAAGAAAAAGACCAAAACAAACCCAGATATCACATCAGGCCTTTCCCAGATTAACCTGCAGGACCAATGCACTGCAGTACATTAGCTATCAAATGTAGGTGTTTTGGCAGCTGTCCCAGTCACTTAATCATAAGCCTGAGCTGAGAGGCTGTTTCGTCTAAGCGGGTAAGTCAAGATGTACATACCGAAGATGTCATCTCTGCCTCACTCCCTTCCCTGCTCGAAGGCTTCCTAGTACTGTTTATTTTTATCCTAAAACTGATGGACTGCACATAAGTTTAATTTGCCCTGTATCTCCCACTAGTTCCATACTGTAACCATGTTAGATTTGGCCTTGCATGCCTTACTAAGATAAACTGTTTTTTTTGTCAAGTGCTTAAAGTAGGCAAGTGCCTGCCACTCCTCTTCCCTGCCAGTCTGTTCAAAAGCACCTGCAGCACAAAAAGTGGCCATAGGTCATTTCTCAGAAACTCATTATCTGAGCTTCTCTTCTCCCTCCAGCATAAGTATTACTGCTATCAAGAGTTTGCTTCTCCAGCAGAACCAACCAACAAAACGTTACTACAGAATGTCACAGGAATTACCTTTTTTTTGGACATTCCTTTTCAGCTTCAGTGTTTGCTGTCAGTTTTCTGAAGAGCTGTAGGTGAAGAATAGACAATAACAAGCAAGAATGGAAGCATGGAAAAAAAATTCTCGGGACAATGACTGGAAAACTTAACCTAACGAATTAGCTTATTTTGTTCTAGTCTGCAATTTGCACAAAGGGCAACAAAAGATTACAGCTCATCTTCCACTTCACAGAAGGCAGGTCACAAACAAGAGAAATGCCAGAGAAACAATGGGTTTTTCTTGTGAGAAGATGAGCCATTTCAAGCCAAAGAAGTTTGCAGGGGAAGGCTGCAGAAGGCAGAGATCAAAAAGGTGGTTCTTCCCTTTTAGGCAGGGAAGAAGCCTTTAAGTACTTGTAGCATAGAAAATTATTCAATGGATCTCACAAAGACGCAGAAACAGCAAAACTGCCCTTCCAGAGGAGCTGAAGCACAGGCAGGGCATCCACCTGTTCCACAGATAAAAGAATTATGGGCCCGGCAAAAAAAAAAAAAATGCCTAAAAGGCCTAAAGGCCTTCCGTTGTTTAAAGTAATGCTGACTGCAAGTCTGAATTCTTTCTTACACAAAAATGCAGTGAACAAAAGCCTACAGAGGTTGTTGATTCATGAGCAATGACTGTTCAAACTGGGACAACAGATGAGGTTACCACCCTTGTGGTGGAGACATCTTAACCGCTCTTGAATCAGCTGTTCATGAGTCAACACTCTCTTGCAGCTGTTGCTCACTGCTTGACTGGGTGCAGGAAAGTCAGACCCACAGGCAGTCTTCCCTAAAGCCTAGCAAAGACAACAAAAGGTAGTAACCTCACCAACCAGACCAATTCAGTCCTTCCCTGTTTCCATATCAATGCCCAAGAAAAATCATTCACCAGTTTAACTCTGTATGGATACAGCTCTCAATTTGACCTGCTCTTCCCTTGTATTAAACCTACATCTGTTTACAGGGCAACTACCAGTGTCCTCAGGAGACTCGACCTAGTCTCCCACCTACCCGCTCCCACATTATGCTTTCTAAGAGTTAGACACTGAGTAGTTCTTCTATTTGAGGGTTCACGACAAAAATTCACATAGTTCACTAGCACTCCTATTTGTATCCTTTCATGCTTCTTGGCTGTTACAACCTCCAGAATGGTAACCTCCATCTATTTCCCTTTCCCATGCCACAAACTCTCCAGTCTTCTCTCTCAGCCAGACCCATTATGTTTTTCCTCATGCTAATAGGCGTTGTGCTGATCAAGGCCCTTTTCAAAAGGCAGCACAAATTAGGGGCATGTCCTTAAGCTGTAAGAAACACCTCAGGCTTTTCAAGAGTAACAGGCTCCAAAATCACCAGAGAGGAACAAAATCTCTGCGGTCGTAGAAAAACCATTTCCTAATTTTATCCTCGGGAGCTCAGAACAGAAGCAGCAAATGATAGTCCTGAGACTTCTCATCTTTTTTCCTGCTGTCAGAGTTGCAAAGAAAAGATTTGACTATTCAGCAGTTACGGAAATTTAGAACTAAAATTGGGTGGGAGCACAAAGGAAAAAAAAATGAAGGTGTGTCTTTATTTTATTCTAATCCTAGATCCCATGAGACACAGTTCTACTACAGTGAACGGCTGCACCTTAGGCAAGAACCTCTCCCAGACACCACCAGCTGTCACCAAATTAAATGAACTGACACAGCTGGAGATACAGGCTAAAGGAGCAGAGCCCGTATTTCCCTCTAACCTTCTTGCATAGTCATACAATGCTTCTTACGATCCTTTCAGAGAAGGAGGCTGGGAACGTCACATATCAGTGTTGTAACAGTTCTCTCTCATGAGTCATTCCCTCACATAGCAATTCTTAATGGAGAAGAGAGGTAGCCTCCTTTTGCAGGAAAGGTTTTTTTCTGTCACCAGTCCTGTTGCTCGTCTGTACCCAGACTTCTTTCCAAACCCAGAGTAATCTCCTGTTCTGTTTTTATGCCTTTTTCCAGGAAATCATCTCCAGCCTTCTGGCTTTTCTCCTCAACTCTGCTCTCCCATTTCATATACTTTTCCGGACAGGAACTGTTCTCCAAATATCTTCCCAAACATCCCACTCAAAAATCCTTCCGGCTGTACACACTCCCAAGCCTGACCAGTCCCACATTCCACTGCTGCAGACAGCTCCATCACCACCTTTATCTCACAGGCTCACCATCTCAGCGCTATGCCAGCATCAGTCTCCCTTTCCAGCTCTTGCCCCCATTGCTAAGCTCCTGATATTTTTTTAAGATCATCCCATTAGGACAGGAACTCTACTAATGGGGGTACCTAGCAAGTTGTCACGTCCTCCTTTAAAGCACTACTAAAATAATTATTTCCCTACCTCAGCAGTTAAATTCTGTTCAATGCTCACCTTCACTTTTAAAACTTCCATCTTTTACACTACCTAATTAACAACTCTTTCTGCCATCAGATTTCATATAATTATTGCACTTGGATCTCCTTACATGGCTCTTCTGTTCCTTTGCCAGCTCAAATCCTTGGCTCTCATTTCCAAAATGCCTCTTTTCTTCTGTTAGTATCTGTACTCCTACATCCCCTTCCCTTCTTCTCATGGTTTACATCTTACATCTGTTTCCTCATCCTTATTTCCCCATTTACCAGTTTTCAGTAGTTTTCCATGCCAGCTCCTGTCCAAAAAAACCTTTTCTCTACCCTTATTCTAAGAAGTGATTGGAATGAAAAGCTTTCAGAAGCTTTTCCCATTAAACTAAAGCTAAAGGAAATTTAATTAGAAAGTTATGCTATTTTAATATTGGACCTTATCTATCCCACTAGAATTATCACATCCCTGATCCTTATCAGATGTCTAATTTAGACTACAAACCCTTCAGGCAAATGTAGCCTCTTCCTCCACGTTACACAGAGCCACAGCACTTAGACCCAACCTTAAGGTAAGAAAAATACCTCAGAAATGCAAACAACTTGATTTTGCCAAGACCAGCTCTACTACATACACTGGGACTAGGGAATGACTAGAGAAGTTAGAAGTACTCACTCCTTGAAAATTCCAAAGGCAAGAGTAGTACCCTCCACCCCCCCCCCAAAAAAAAGAAATAATGTCAGACATTGTCTGAGAAGAGAGAAGCTGGGTATAGACTGTACTGAAAAGGCTTTTCCATGGTACCTCTAGTCGCTTCCCGCCTCAAGTCCCAAAGCCATCACTTATCCCCTTCAAAACAGCAGGAGAGTCATTTCTGTTTTTCTTCCCTCTCCAGAAGAAGCACAGCAGAAATAAACCTCGAATGATAAATTATGCACCACCTTTGTGTGGCTGCCTCTTGGCCAGACGGGAAATTTTTCTCCCAAAGCCTTTTGTTTCCAGCTTTGATCCCAGTGTTGGATCCGCTCTGTTCAGCACTCCCTCGGCATGGAGGTGAAGGGAGAGCTGACACAGGCCAAGTTCAGGCTTACTGCAAGTCACAGTCAGATCTTCCATTAGCCACCTCCCCTCCCCCTTCCAAACTGGAACTGTCCTTGAGTTTGAAAAGATCCTATTAAACATTTTCCAGAGGGCCTTACAGAGGATACATTATTTTGATGGATGCTGGGACTAAAGGAGGAGGATTTCTAAGTACAGGGACATAATGGAGTTTGTTCTAATGGGTTTAAGAGATGCCCGGGGGCACCAAGTAAGTTCCTTCTCTGCAAATCAAAAACACAGAAGACCAGAAAATGGAGCCGAACAACTAAACGCCAGGAAGCGGGGAAATCGGGCTCTATTTAACCGCTGCTCTTGGTTACAGCCAACTTCAGGCTGCTTGGAAAAACAGCACACACACACATCACTGGCACAAACTTAACAGGAGAAAACAAAGAGACAACAGGGGTCAAACTGGGGGTGGAAAGTAGGAGAAGGATGCAAGGCTGGGTCCCCACCCCCTACCAGAGAGTCGGATCAATTATCCTTGAATACTAACAAGATTTCTGATTAAAGAACTGCTGCTATGCAATAGAAACAGAAAGCTCCAGCAGCCGGGAGGGGCTGTCAGGCACTAACAAAGAGATACAGAAGACTATGCCCTGCTAGGGCATACAGAGGAAGTCACCACGCTGGTAGCCTGGAGAGGGGTCTCTGCCCGAAGTCACAATGATGTCTCACTGCTGGCAAATTTAGCTCCAGGAGTAGAACTTCACCTGGACACTACAGAACATGAGACCTGTTTTCAGGCAAACGTGTTCTCTGCTGGAAGCTTTGCTGGACATCTCTTTAAACCACCTCATCACCATACCACAGTGAGGTGAATTTTACTCTCATCCTATCCCATTCTGGGGAAGTAGCTGGTGCTTCTTAGTGCTGAGTACAACAACATCATGAAGTTGCTGTCAACATATGACACCTTGAGAAACAAGAGCCCACACTGTCTTTGGTCATACACTTTTCGACAAAACTCCAATTTGCAGTACAAACATTTAATACGCACATACAATATTATCCGTTAATCTTAATTGTTTGTGACCTGCTGACTGGTAGTTAAATGCAGAAAAATCTAACAACCTAAGAAGAAACTCAAGAAAAACAGAAGCTTCTGTTACTACTTTTCACAATCCAAAGTTGTGCTAATCTGTAGCAGGATGCTTAAATGTATCTCATACCATCAGAATCAGGCTTCTGACTGTTCAATCACACACACCTCCTTTTATTTTTTTCTATTTTAAACAAGCATAATTCCTTGAGATGAAGAGTCTTAGTCAGTTTTCAGTTTCCACAATTCAGCAAGGCAAAAGTCCACAATGTTTAATGTTAATAAACTCTTATGAAAACTTATTTTCCTGCCTTTGCGTAGTGAATTTCCTTTCAGCTGGGTCCACAGCAGTCTAGGAGGAGTTCTGCTCCTCACAGAAGCATTGACTGCAGCTCAAGTGTCTCTCAGACTAAGTACAAGATGGAATACTTCAACATTTAACAGGCAGAGCCAAAAAAAATTAACTGGAAAGCTGAAAAACCTGAACATAAACTCACCCACAAGAGGATGGCAGCCAAACACTCCCAAGGTGACAGTCCCAGAGCAACAAGATACATAGAATGAATAAACCACAAGCCTCTGGTTTACAAGTCCCCGGATCCACACAGTTACTGTTTTTATCTTTACTACAGGGAGATAGAAATCTACAGGGAAGACAATAAAGAAAGTTTGAAGAACTGTTACAGTGCCCAGTCTTCATGCAGTATAGACAACAAAATCCCATAAAAGAGTAACGCCTAACATAACAGCCATGTCAAAGGACCACAGGCACTACAGATGCAAAAGCAAGAGCTGTAGCATCAAGCTCATTAGATTCATGGACGACAACTACAATTAGTGTTCTCTGCCGTGAGTTGTGTGAAATACAGACAGCCACTAAATACAGTATGCCAATTAATGGAGTGGGTTCGCTGCATGCCAGAGCTCCAGCTCTGGATGTTACATCAGGTAAAGTCAAGAGATCTTTAAAGGATGATGGTCAGCTTAAGTGTGTGTGTGTGTGTGTGTATATACCACCTTTTAATGTAAAACCAGTTGAGATAACATCACAAATAACTAAGGTGGAAATAACAGAGAACTAAATAAATAAATTGCTCACTTTTATGGTATGTTTCTTTTGACTTGTAATTCACCTTTTTTGATGGAGAGTCAGTAAAATTTCTGCTGTTTTATGAATCTTTTGGTCATAGGCAGAAGAAATAGAAGTGTTATTAAAAAAGAGAAATAGACAAAATCACAAGTAGCAGAGGAATTCAATGAAAGTGCAGGACATGCACTTACTTTTTTAACCTATTTTTAAAACCTTGACTGGTTTTCAAGATAACATCTTTTTATCAGCTGTTACAAGCAGTATGTTATGAAGCATATACTCTATTGTGTTCAATGGTAAGTTGCATTCTAGGGCAAATGGAGTTGGCCTTGGGCAAGACAATTTCTATTTCACTTCCCACACTTACAAAACAAGGTTAATATTTGCCTATTTCAAAAGAGCGCAGTAAAATTCAAGAGGACTATCAGAATACAGATCATTCTCATAGAATGAATGTTTTAATTACTTTTTAATGTTAATTTCACCAGTCTGGAGAACTACAGGCTTTTAGGAGTTAAAACAAAATACAATCACTTTAATTTCTTTTCCTAGTTAACATACAGCAAGTACTGCTTTCAGGTTTGAACTACAAACAACTGGATAATCTCTATATGCAACCACATTTTCTTGTGTAACTTCAATGAACAGACTGTAGAGAAACATCTCCAAGTTTTCCGAAATCCCATTTTGTGGCCCACATGAACAGAACATCCCTCTTCAGGGATCACAAGACACTCTGGAAACACAAGCACTTTACATAACTAAGTGCTATCAATTTGGTTGCTGCAGACACCCACACTCCCAGTATGCAAGAAGGGATTCTCTATTGTGGAAAGCTCAGAACTGAAAGCATTTGGAACAAGAACACAAAAGAATGTTGCTTATCTATGCTAAATAAATGAAATGACAATGTTAACTTCATACTGGAGGATTATGCTTTATGCTCTTTCACCATTGCTACCATGTTTTAGTTGACACAGAATTGTTTAAAAAACAACCAAAAAAAACCAAAGCATAAAACTCCCAACACTTCTCAGTCTCCTGCAGCATCTTACTCTTCATTTTAAAAGTGGAGACATTACTCAGTGCCTTCAACACTTTGACATAAAAGAAATGGTCAAGATAAATTTCCTGATCACTTTGAGCTGGGAACATTGTCCAATCTGATTGACAGTAAGCCCAAGTACTCTCAGCATAACCTGGAAAATTATCAGCTCTAAACTGACGAGGAAAATGAGCATTTTGCATCTGGCTCAGAGGTGTAGAATCAACAGTGATGCCAAGCACAGGTAGTGGAGATCTTGACTCCCACTGCAAACTACACTTCTTCTACAGAGGTATCCCACTCAAGTTTGTGACTCTAAAACATAGTCAAGATGTTTGGAAAGTGAAGCTCTGATATTAGCCATGTATTTTTCTGGCAGAGCTCCAGGAGCTAGAACAGCAAGCACATCACCCAGACAGGTTCTGTGACATTCTGTGTTTATACTAACACAGACCATCATACCACCAGGCCCTTCTTCATCACCATGCACCAGCAGTACATGCCATTAGCTTTTAACTCTCTCCCTCTACGTCTGTTTCTACCTGCGAGACACTTTTCCAAGAGCTCATGATACTTGCAGACCTGCTTTTTTCTTTTTCCAGCACAGACTTCTCCAGTTTTAACTGCCGCTATCCATCAACAGAGGATCAAAGTTCAATCTTGCAGATTTGTTTGCTTTACCTGCTCCTGCACTGAGGTACAGCAGTAAATGACCGGGTGCTTTTAACATTTCCTATAATTTGTTTGGCATCGCAAATTCTGTGGCTGTTGAAGCTTTATGACGGTTAAGCTGTACATTGTCCCCATAGCCACTTCTAACGAACAATGATGAAAAAACCTCTGCAGAAGCTAAGGAGTGGGAACTAGGCACACCAACTCGCCACAAGCTTTGGCATCTTCTCTGCCACCTCCAGCCTGACACCTCCTCATTTTTGCCTTGCTTCAAAATAGGAAAAACACTGTTCAGGAACTGTGTCCTTATTACAAGGCATGTCTTCCCAGGAAGGAAAGAAGATGCTCACTTCTGGAAGTATTTTGGCACATCCAATCAAAAACTTGCATTCACTTGACGAGAGGATAGAGGAAAGGGCACTGATGGGAGAACTACTTGAAAGAGAGACAAACTGCCATAAAAAGTGTCCCAGAGACATCAAGGCACAACCACCTACGAACAAATCTGCACTTTACAATCAGACATCCCCCACATGGCTGTTAACAGCCCAGACATATTAACTAGGAGCACCTGGGTAACAGCCAAAATAAAACACATCCAGATCTTTACCTACACTAAGACCTATGCTTTAGATCCTTCTCACTCGTAGACTGCAGCTAAATATGCGTAGCACTTGGGAGCTTAAGAGCACCTCTTGTTTCTAAAAAGTAGATTTTCTGATACACAGAATTGCAGCCCTCTACTTTCCAAGCTGGTTTAGCACCTTCTTCAAAGCTGCCTGCAATTAGGTCTCTTGTTAGAAGAGAAATAATATTACTTGAAACCCAAGCCCCATGTGATTGTGCCCCAAAGGCAATACTTGTAGAACGATGGAGGTCAGCAGCACCACTGCAAATGCTTCCTGTAATTTCAGAGAAGTATAGGAGAAAAAGGATGGGTGAAATTATACAGCAGCTGCTGCTAAAGGAGTGAAGCGAGGTACATATCTCCTCTCCCCTCTCCTCCCATCCCCCCAAAGCCTCCCAACTCTTTATAAACAATCCCGAGAAGTGTTTAGATGTTTTCTCCTCCACCGGGTGCACTTATAAAATAAGGCACTACCGCGCAAGAGGACGAAATAGCAATTGCTTTTCAGGCTGCAGGGAAACCACAAAGGCAAGTTTTCGCCGACGAGACTTCGCGGAACAGCTTCCCCACTCGCTAAGACTGCGGCCAATCCGTCCCCCCGTCCCCGTCGCCACTATTTTTGGTACCGCTCCTGGCCCGGCCCCGCCGTGCCGTGCCGTGCCAGGGCGCTGCGGGAGGACTCCCAGTCCCCGTCGAGGCAGGTAGCCCGGGGCGCCGCCGCGGAGCCGGGCTGTGCCTTTAAGGGGCCCGCCGCGGCGGGTGCGGAGCTGCATTCCTGCTCCGGAGCGGCGGCTGTCCCGACACGCCGGGCACGGCAGCCTCCGAGGCAACCTGCGCGCCCGCCCCGGCCCGGCGCGCCGCTCGCCCCGCGGGAACAAAGCCCGC
>VXAL01001194.1:221563-269236 GCA_013399475.1 Chauna torquata | reverse complement strand
GCACCGCGGCGGGACCCCCGGCCCCGCCCCGCGCCCCCGGCGCCTCGCCGCGCGTGCGGCTCCCTCTCTGCGGGCTACCCAAGGCGCCCCCGGTGCTCGGGGCTCTCGCTCTCCGCATCGCTCCGCGCTCCCCGCTGCCCGCCGGTCTCCTCCGGCGGCAGAGCGCTTCCCCCGGGCGCTGCGATCGCTTCCCGACTCGTGCCAGCTGCACCGAAGGCGACGGCAGAGCCCCCGTTCCTGTTGCAGTCCCGTCTGCCACACACCGTTCAGAAACTGAACGCCTCCAAGCGCCTCATTCCCGAGTTCTTTGCCCATTACACATGCTGGTATCTCTGAGAGAGACTTTTTTCCCTCCGTTCATAGCAAGACTTGTGATATTTGGTGTTTTCTTTATAGCCGCAGTATCTGGAGACAGGCAATGATGTAAGAATCTCTGCTACCCTGAAAAAAACTGGCTAGGGTCGTCGCCTGTATGAGCAGAAGTTAACATTTGGACAATTGCCTTATGTACCTTCTGGTTTCTGTGTTGCATTTAAGAGCAGACAGGCTTTCACTGGATGTCATTGTTAAAGCCAGTTTTATGATCCTCTGTGGCATGACTTGCCATTTTAATACATAGGGTTGGCAATGCAAGAAACTTTTGTTAAATAATTAATCTCAGTTGATTTCTAAGTATTAATTTGGATGGACAGCTGATACAGATAGTCCAAACCCTGGACCACAGGGGAAGATGGGAATTTTGTCAGATTGACACCAAAGGGCCAGTGTTAGGAACAGTCTTATTTAAAGCCCTCGCATAGATGAATCCAGAGGAAGCTGCAATTATTCCTCTCCTTTAAAGAACCACAAGAGCAAGTAAACAGCACAGCGTGTGACTGAGACAATTCTGCCATTCCTATTAATGAAGTGTAAAATAGTGAAGACAAAGGATATTATTAAAAATGTCAACAGAAAATTAAAGCAGGGGCTGATTCTTGATGAGTTGAGCTTAATCTAAAGAAAAAAATAATCCAAAACAGCTTCACTGAGGAGAATTCCCAAGAACAGGAACACCATAAGAAAAAAAACAAGCATAAATTTAAAATATGTGGCCCCCCAGATTGGGCGGGGGGGGGAGCAGGGGAAAGCAGTCTTTTTGTTTTATAAACTGAATCACTGCTTCAAGATGGGAATAGATCCATTCTACACAGCATGCGTGCAATAGCACCTCGACTATGGCACTGAATTCTGCGCATTTGATAGAGAAAGCGTACAAAGTTGCCAAAAAGTAAGAACAAAAAAAGGTAGCCAAGAGGTACTAATTGAGGTGGAGAGATTAAACCCCCTCTCTATGCTAACATTGACTTGGAAACAGTGACAGACTGAGGCACTAAAAGAAGAAGCAATTATTGTAAGAGAATAAGCTCTAAGATGATTGAAGGAGAAGAGTTACGAACAGAGGTTGAAGTTAGAGGTGAAAAAACATTAACATCACTCTGTCAGACGGTTGGCTGACTGGCTAGCAAGCCAAACCCTTACGTTATTGCATTCCCCTAAAAATACAGGGCAACGTAGCCAAAATTCATTCAAGTTTATATTCTCTATTGAGGCTAGATCCTCAGGTACTATAAATCAGAGAAGCCCTGCTTACTTCAGGCTCACAGAAGCCTGTGAGAAGTTTAGATGCTGAAGTACTGCACATGATAAAGCACAGATACAGGGCCCAGAACTTCCTGATAATTATATACTTAAGTCATGGAACAGTCTTCCAGAAGTTGAGAGGAGTGTTTTCCTGTGTTTGAAACAAAAGCCTCTTGAAAAATATTGTCACAAACACAAATAAATTCACTTGTTATCTCTACAGTCCTCCCCTCCCCAAAGAACAAATGTTTTTACTCACTTGTGTTTGTTGAAGTGTGTTTACCAGTCCTCTGCAACTTGTGCCTGTGTTCTGGCAAATCACTTTCCTCTCTATGCTCAAATTCCCTATAATTATATCTCTGACTTATAAATCATATTGAAATCCCATGGTGAAATGTTGGAGAAGCACACAGTATTCTGTCTTTCATAACAGTTTTGTAAATCAGCTGCAGTAGAGAGGATGGAAATTTATGTTCTAAACCTCTCAGTTACCTATCTGTTGATACAATACTACAATTGACTATAGCCTTGATTCCATGTGGGATCTTTGGGTAATAATTGTAAAGTAGATCGATACAGTGTAAAATGGATATTTTGGGTGAAAGAACAGTAGCAGGGTTCCTAAATAATGCTGGTAAAATTGAACCACATGCTTAGAACTTGCCTATCTCAAACCAAATAACTTTAAGAAAGACTATGTAGATATCAGAATGAATTTCAACCCATGCACAAGATATGTATTTACTTTTACCCACAGCTATGAGGGAGGAACATTACATAACTTGTAATAATTGATAGACAGATCATTGATAAGTGATATATAACACAAGTATTGCAATAAAAATGAAAAAGAAGTAATTAAAATATAACTAATGATTAATTGATATGACAATATGCTTAATCAAATAAAACAAGCATTATAAAGGGAATAGGGAGAAGATTATCATCATAATAACCATTTCATGACACAATTTCCCAACGAAAAAATAGACACATTACAGAAATAAACCAATCCAATGAGAGAAAATAACTACTATGAAATAATACTAAAATTTAGCATCATTTTCAGAGTAATTTTAAATAGCAACTCTGTCAGGAAAAACAGAACCAAGGACATGGTTTCATTGGAAAAGCAAGAAAGAAAGGAACCAGAACCAGGCAGGATTACCAGAGAAAACACACTTTAAATATTTTGAAACCACAAAGACCTTAAAAAGAAGTAGGAAAAAAAAAAAAGAAAAGAAAAAGAAAAATGGCATGGGCAGTTTTGCTCTTACCTGTCAAAGTACTTTTAAAGAATACAAACGGCTCTTCCTTGGGAAGATACTTCTCCACGCCGGAAGTTTCCTAGAAGAGAACGACAGATCAGATAGCTTAATTGGTACATTAACAAAGGCTTGGAACAATCATGTTTAAAATATTTAATATAGTATGAATTAATTTAATAGGGACAAAATGCTAGGCTCCTTCTTTCAAGTATTGTTAAGTTCCCTGGGTAAACAGAAGGCAACAGACATACAGACATACAATAAATCTTGTATGGCTTTTAACACTGTCTCATGGGACATTTTCACAGAATCATAGAATTTTAAATACAACTAGTAGAAGGTGTGTAGGCACCTGATAGAAGAAAACCACAGTGGTCATCAGTGGTTATTTATCAAAATGCAAAGTCATGTCAGTTGGTATCCTTCAGGGTCTGTCCTAAGCGCTGTTTTGCTTAGTAAGTTCACTGACAGCTTAGGCAATGCAATATTTATGCTTGAAAATCTGTACTAAAAAAACCTGATAATCTCAAAACAAAGGTAGGGGATGCAAACACTAGGAAGGATGAGATCAGATACCCCAAATGCTATTGACAAATTGGTCAGATTGCCCAAAAATTAGCAACAAAAAAAAAAAAACAGTAACGAGAAATGTAGAATATTATTCTTCAGAAACAGACATCAATAAATAATGTGAACTCCTGACAAGACAGAAATACAGCAAAAACACATCTTATGGTTATATGTATAACAAACAATATAAATCAACAGTGCAATGCCACTGCCAAAAAATGCGTTTCATTCTGGAATGCATTAAAAGGTGTGTCACCAGCAAGACAGTTTGTTTGATCTCTAAACTTTGGATGGTACTGAAGCCCCAAGTGGCATACTGTGTCTGGTCTTAGCTGAACACCTTAGAAATACAAACACAGCTGAAGAGAAACAAGAAAATAAGAACAAGAAATTTATAAACCAAACCCTATGAGAAAAAGATGAAGAAATTAGATTAGTCAAGAAAATAAAAGCTCCAAGTAGATGCAGCTTTCTGATACATAAAAGCTCAGTATAGAGATGTTGATCAGCTATTCTCTATGGCTCCAGTAGAAAGGCATGAAAGAGTCTATTTGATTTGTGACAAGAAATACTTAAAAGATTTTGCTAATCAGCATTCCAGCTAAGCATTTTTTTTTTTAACACTGGAGCTGACTGTCTAGGGGCACTGTGGAATCTCTTCCACTGGAATTTTTTTAAGAACAAAGTTTGATAAGCTTGCCGGTACTATCCTTGATATAATTAGTCTTGATGTGGTACAGGCTGGACTAGGTGATCTTTTGGGATCCCTTCCAAACCTCCAGTTCCACAATGGATATAACTCAGAAAATTCTAACTGGAAAGATCATTACAAAGTCTGTATTTTGGTTGATCAAATTCTGCGTTACAAGTGAGCTTCCTTAACTAAACAGAAAATCCAGGAAAATAACAAGTTGCTCCCTACAGAGCTCTAGGTTCAAGATAAAATCACAGGTTCAGTGCCATCAGACTATGGGATTTTCCAATTGCCCTTTTACTTTCTATCATTATTCTACTGCTGTATTACCCACATCAGTTCCTTCGTCAGTATCACTAGCGAACCAAAGAGGCTGCAGCTTGGAATGTCAGGTAAGATAAAAATGAAGATTGTACCCATATGTAGCAAGATGCAGTTATACAGTTGGGCCTCAGAATTCACTGTTGTGCATATAAGGAAACAGTTTGATTTTCCAAAGAGCTGAGGGGCCTACAGCTTTCACAGCTAGTGACCTAGTTTGTAAACGATGGTCTCTGTGTTAAATACATTAAATGAAATTTTAGCATTGATTTACATATTATGCTATGCTATCACATTTTCCCTTGTTGCCTTCCCTGAAATTTCCTATGCAGTGGCACCACTACTTTGAACCCATATGTCCTCTTAGATGTCATAAACATTCAAGGCCTGTCCATATTCTCCTTTATGCTGTTTCTCAAGTTGAAGCCCTCTTACTCTTAAGAAAACAGTAATCCATGTGCTGTCTTCTGCAGCGTTACCACAATTGTTTTCATTTACAACAAAATAAAATTCAGGTTAACAGGTCAGAGCTTATGTGTTACTTCATTTTCTCCGCCTTTTGTTTATTAGCTGCCTTCTAAACAGTCAAATTCCAGTTTATTTTGGGGAAATTTGTGATCATCTCACAGACTGCTATTAATTGTACTTTGCAGCGCAGAACAGCAAAACTAAAGATTACATTAAATGCCTACACTCAGAAGCTGAGATATGAAGAATCCTGCAAGTCACTTTGTACTTTAATGACCAAAGTGCAGATTCATCTGAAAACCCTTTAATTAATTTATTTATTCATATAGTGTCAGTTGTAGGGGGGTGGGGGAGCCAAAAAGCCCCAAGTAAGTAAATTGACTCTCGGGAGAAAAAAAAATAAATAAATAAACCAAACCTTTCTTCATGTTTTGTTTGTGATAGTAGCTCTTCCTGGGTGTCCTGCAAGCTGGTTCTGCTCTTTCTTTTGCCAGTTCCCTTACATCCTCTATGTAAAAATAATGCAAATACGCCCTCTTCTATTCCTGATTGGTCTCCTCCCTGCAGTGAAATGGCAATTACCCAGGCCTTGCACAATGTCTGCATTGCAAAGGTAGCCTGTGGCCTAGCCTTAGGAACAGCACCGTTTAATACCTTGACTCTGGCACAGAAAAAAAAGAAAAGTAAAAGGAAGAGCATAAAAGGAAAATGTTCTTTTAAAAGCTAGCAGTAGAAGAATTCAGTTTGAAGGCAGAAACTTAACCATCTTTATCCTCCAAACACGTTCAAATGGATAAGCAGCAAGCTGTGGCTCCTAAATCAACTTTTGAATGCATAGAGAAGCATTTTCCAAAGAACTGAGGACCTGTGCCTTTCTTTGATTTCAGGCTCTTAGTGTGGTTTGTAATCAATAGTTTCCAAGTTCAGATAAAAAGTTTGTGGTGAAACTCAATCACACAATCAGAAAGAAAGGTGACTCACATCTCAGTATCCAGAATATCTCTGATGGGCTCAGTTTTCACTCCTCAAAAAAAAAAAAAAAAACAGAGTACCTGAATTGGGCCTGCAAGAGAAAACAAGGAGTCATGGGAATAAATGCGAAAGACACAAACATATCTTTCCCTCAGCTCACAAACCTTTCTTGTTTGCAGAAACCAAGCCACTATGGAGATGAGTGACATGTAAAAATGTAGACAGACAGATAAAGAGTGTTTTCTTTCCTGAAGATGATTCAGTTCTAATACTTTACTGGCATGATCGGTTAGGCAAGTCCTGCCAGCATGCACAAGATATAACCCTTGAGTCTTCTGATAAGAGATACTACATGTCAACCATCTGCTTTCCTATCAGGTGGCTAAATCAGAGACGCCTCTTAACACCTCTCCCTCTCTCATATTAGCTCTTGATAAATGTGAATGAGGGAACAAATTAATTGCTTCTTACCAGCACCAAGTGAGACCTGAATAAGGGCACAGGTGGAAGGAAGATCCAGAGTTGCACACGCCCTCCACATGAGTCTGACATCAGCTGCCCACACATATACGCACACGTCTAACCTCCCTCCCAGCCATGTATACTTGTGTCTGCGTCATTGCAATTTTAGGATTTTAGGATATATATTTTTAATACTATTCAACTAAGATTAATATTCTGAGAATTCATGGTAATCTGGGGTTGTGTATTGCATTTTCATTTATGCTTCAGTCTAGGTCAGCAGAGTTGATGCAAACTTAATTAAGGACCTTAGCAAACACAAAACTATGCTCTTCATGCACAGTGAAAACTTTGTCACAGAGACTGCAGGTTTCTGTTTCACACAACTTAGAGCATACTGAATATGCTTAGTAAATACCAGAAATGTACTCCAGTCACAGAGTTTGAGGGAAATTCTGATGCATACCTAGACTTCATGAGTGTTCAAGGAACAACTCTGCTTTCACTAACACTTTGTAAAGTTTAATGTATAAAGAGTTGGAGCCTTAAGGACAGTTTCTTACTATCTTTCATGTTATTACCAGTTCCAAATGGAGAATGGTCAATCTATTTTTCTGTTTTACAAGCTAGTATGATAAAGTCAGCAAATCAAAAGCAAAAATTAAGTACATTCCTCAGATAAACCTTAATACCTTAATTTGCTGTTTCAGTCTCCTCTGGCTTATCTTCTCCTTCAGTAAGTGATTTGCATACCACTCTTTCCATCTCCCATCTACTGCTTCTCAATACCTCTTCCTAAACTCTCCAACCACTATGTAATCTTCTGGTCTCTATCTTCTCTTCTAGTGACTCCACAAAGATGTTACTCCTGAAAACACCTCAAGTATTATGCAACAGAAAGAACATTCTACACTTTATCTTCTTATATTACTGAGTGAACGACTGGCATATCAATGTGTGCTTTCACTAAAAAAAACACTGACTTCAGCTCTTGCATAGCTGCAACGTTCTGCAGTGCTCTCTCACAACAGCCCTAATACATTCTCAGGCTTTCTTTTTTGTACCTAACAAGCAGAACTAAAGATTGTTTTGCAAGGGTTTCACAATTTTAATGATTCTGTGATTTCCTCTTCCTTCTGTTTTTTCTTCTTGCTTCCATCATTTGCTTTTCCCTGTAGATGTTATAAGACAGAATACTTCCAGACTATTTTGAATGTGCTAAGTCTCTGTACTGCATGCAGGAATTTATGTCCCTTTCCCATAAGAGCTGGCCAGTACAGCTGTCAGAGTTACTGCTTCACTTCAGCCAAAGAAGCAACAGTTCACTCCCACACAGACCTGCCCACTCTCATGCACGCACACACACACACACACAGAGCTTCATTTACTTATTTTATCACACAGACACCTGGTCTAACAGCCAATTTAGTCTGGATGCTTAAGTTAGCAAGGAACATTCAATGAGCAGGAATAAAGAATGAAAATTGCAGGCCTCCTTGAGTTACCCCCCAGGATGAGCTAAGCCTTGGCTGTCAGAAATGTTTCCCATGCCAGAATTTCATAGTGATATTTATTTTTACCAGGCATTTTAGACTTTTTTTGTTTGGCATGAGAGATCTTGCAAATTCTGCCAGAAATGGCTGTTTTTCTTCTCCGCATCATTAGTGGGGCGGCATTCCAGCAGAGAAGGGTCACTTGCATGGTACTTAAGTATTTTTAAAGATGTTGTCCTTTCCTTCCTGAAGAGATAATGGGAACAAAAACTGAAGGAAAGTCTTTCAACAGTTTGCTGTTAAAATAAAAAAGCCAAATTTGCTTGCTAACACTGAGCCCAGAACCAACCAAAATTTGGACAATGCATTTAATAAATGCCAGGAATTTACCAGGCAACCTACAGCTACCCTTGATTTTAAAATGAAGATGTAGCCTCCATAAGTCACAGAACCTGCCACAATAATATTCCCTCTTCTCATAAGCAGATCATCCAGAATTTAAAACTACTCTCATGACCAAGGAGTAGAAGAATGTTTCAAGTTTTTTTTCTCTAAGAACTTATATTTAAAATACAAGGATCTGGGAACTTGATTAAACCTAAATCCTCAGGTGAACAGAAAGTTTTTCAGTGTAGAGAGACCTCAAAATTAGATCAGATCTCTAGTTACTTTCTTTCTGTCAACCAGTTCAAGGGGCAAGATAAAATCTCAGCAATCCAGACTAAAATGCAGGTAAGCTACTAGTAAAGAATAAATAAATTTTGATGGTAAAATGTTCACAGCATGGTCTCCTGCATGCTTATGACATCCTACCAGTTAAGTATATACTTGACTTAAGAATTCCAGGTATAATTACAAGTGTCAAATTTAAGCCCTCTTAATAGCACAAATGCTGGCTACTTAAGAGAGCTGCTGCTGCCATCATGTCCTATCACTAGCTGGAAAACACTGTTGTTTCCAGGCTTCATTTTGTGGCAGATGTTAGGAGTGAGAAACTTTGTGAATCACATTTCTCTAAAGTCTGTTGACCTTAAAGAACAAACTAAACCCCATCTGTTTGCCTAGGTTTTACCTGCAGAGGTAAATTACTATTAATACTACATTATTATAGAAAAATGACTGCTTTAATTGTTGTGCTAAACCTCTCTGCTGCCTTTGAACTAGATAAACAGTTCATTCAACTAGAGAAGGCTCAGATCAGGATAAGCACTGGGAGTATTGGATCTTTCTCTGTAAATGTCTCCAGAGGAATCAACAATATGAAAATACAGATTTCATCACATAATTTCATTGTGGTTTTGGCTGACCTTTTTATTTAAGATAATCTTATTTTTAGTGCATGTGTTTAGAGAGTTTGATCATAATTCATAAATATAATTATTAACTCAGAAATTCATTCGGAGGTTTTTATGAGTTTGCAGCTGACTCATAAATGAATCATCCAGCTGCGGCACCAATGATTTTTAAAATGTCTTCCATAATAGAATCCTAATCTCATTTACAAGATTTCCAATAATTTACATAAACAATAGCATGTGAAGCTGTTATTCCCCATTCCCTCAGATCGCTCTTCAAAACTTATCTCTGCAATGGTGCCTAAAATAATAGATTATCAATAAAAATTGACAGCTGTTTGTTTTCACTCTTTTTCCTCTCACTGTGATTTGTTTTTCAAGTGTGTTCAGATAAACATGTTTTGTTATCCCATCAACAATTTTATTAATTCTCATGTACCAGGTAACGCTCAGCTGGCAAATGCATGGGAGACCTCAAAAAATACAAAGCATCACCAAATCCCAAAAAGCTAAGTCCTGCACAATATAAGTTCTTAGCTAACTCTTTTAAAATAGGACAATGCTTTGGACACTCAAAGGATGAACAAGAAAGGCTAGAGACAGTTTCCTAGTGTTTCTTGTGAAACTTGCTTACATGCATAGAAGTCAGATCTGGAACAAAACTGAAGACTCCCCACAGCCTAGTTCTTTGTATGTTGTAGTTATAACTGTTAAGGCAACAGTGTTTCCAACTGCCTCCTGAAGAAAAAAATAAAAAGAAAAGTTAAGTTTTTGCCTCCAGTACATCTAAACTTTATTTGAACTACTTTAGCAATAATTGTTGAAATTCTAAGCAAATAAAATATTTCATTCCAAGAAAAATTAATAGAAGCCAGACAAAATTACTCAGTCTAAAACAAGGCATTTTTTCTGGAATTTGTTGCTTGATATCTAGTCCTGTTTATTACTCTATATAATACTCTCTCTGAAAGAGGAGCTGTTTCTCAGAAGAACTTTGGCTAATAAAAAAAAAAATTCAAATAAACTTTGACAGTATCATTTAGAACCATGAACATGAAAACAGCAAAGATTAAGCTACACAATTAATATAGTGGGTGCAAAGTATGTGGGAATGGAGGAGAACAGAAATCTGATTTAAGCTAAATTGCTGAGAAACTCTTATAAAACTGACACAGAAAGGAGTTTTTCAGTCCATGCATCATAACGTAACAGATAAATTTTCTTTCAATGATATAATTTAAATTATACCACTGATTATTTTCAAACGTGGTCACATGGACTCTTATATAACCAAATTACCCCAATTTACCTAAAGGTATGATTTCTGAAAGATTTCTTAAACCAGACTTTGAAGTGAATTAAGCTAAATCAAATCAAGGTCACTTTAACTCTGAAAGAGGGTGTTCACAAAATATATCAATGTAGTCCAACTGATCTTCTTAAAAGACTGATTTGGATTCCTAAATGCTGGTAGACAGAACTCAGCAATTTTAGTTAAAAGATGTAAGCACCACCATGATTCCCAGGGCGGATGGCAACCCTGACAGTCTACTCCACGTGTTTGTCCTAAAGTGAGACCTGTACCCCGATCATGTACCAAGGGATTGCTGACAGAGAAAACTACTGTTTTTCACTGTCACTCTTCCAGCTGGGTCCAAAAGAACATTAACCCCCTGTTAGAGCAGCTATTAAACTTGCAGATGTTTTCCACTGATCCAGAAAAGCCTTTTCAATTTAAAAGAGCTTTTTATTAAAATGCAGTAGTATTGGGCTCTAAGATCAATATGGGAAAATGAACTTAATACCCATGGCCAAGCTGGCAGCATTTCTCCATTTTCAGGTCACAAGTGTGAGAGAACAGGTGAGTCCTGCAGCTGATCTGTTATATCACCTAATCCTGGCTCTGGCAAACCCAGAAAGAAATTACAGTAAACAGGGAAGTCTATAAATGGCTCCAGAAATTACATCTTGTTTTTATATAGTTTTCTTTGAGTCATTAACAGTCAGGCGCCACTACTGCTCAAACTTATCATTATTACAACCACAAATGGGCTCAGTATCCAAAAGGATTCCCTGAGCTTGTTTAAAGGAAATAACAAAGTCCAATCCATAGAGACCAAACAGTAACAAGTAAAAAAAAAAAAAAAATACCAGAGAAAATGAGAAATAGAAATGTTATAATGTAGTAGTTAAAACTGGACTTCAAAAGCCTCTTGTAAATGAGTGATCCAGATATTGATCAAGGTGAAATTCTGTTTTACAGAAATGGTTTAAACAACAAAAAAGAAACAGCGAACAATGTGTGGAAGGCTCCTACCAGCTCAGCTGACTGGCAACAAAGGAGAGGAAAGGCTTCTAGATTTGGCTTTTAAATGCCACTGATGCCTGGCTGATGGTAAAGGATTGCTTGTGAAAACAGAGATCTTGACATTAGCTTTACTTAAACCTAATGATCACAGGGCGTCTACCAAATTCTGTTTCCTCTCCAACAGTGGCCTACAACCAGATACCTCACTGCAAAGTGCCAGAAACGCTAAAGTGAGCAGTTATGGAATAGACCTCATGTTACAAAAAATGTTTTCCAAAAGCCCATTAGTGAGATAAATGGCTTCACTGTGAAGTACGATAGTTCATACTCCTCCAGACATTGTGCTCTTTTTTTGCCTATGTTTTATATGTAACAACATAATCCTGTATTTTCTCATTCTGCGTGAAAATATCTACTTCCTTTCTAAATTCTGCTGAATTCTTGGCCTCAAAAATATCTTGCATCAGTGTATTCTACAATCTGATTTTATCTTGTATCAAAATTTCCCTTTTAAATTTATAAATTTATTTCCCTTTTTAAATGTATAGCCTTTAAATACATAGAATCAAATGCACAAACTGCAAAACTGGACACACATGAGTTTTAAAATCAAATTCATTGTAGTACAAATCATTTTAGATAACATTGTCATTTTATGTGTTATACCCATCCTCTTTAAGACAGTGTTATCTTTTCTCCAATCACTCTTCACACTGGAGTGTCTCATTGTCTGTTTCCTACGTTATTCTCACTACTCATCTTTTAAATATTTGTATCTAAGCTACATTCTTTTAAAGACAGAACAAAACAAAGACAGTAGAGTGGTCCAGGCAATTGCCGGGGGGAGAGGGGAATATAAATAGGTTAGCTATAACATCCTATTTGCTCTTTTTAACTGTGGCTGTACTTGAGTAGAACTTAAAGTTGAGTGTCCAACAGCGACACTCAACTTTTTCCGTTAGTGGTATAAAGGCAGGTTACATGCACTTGTAAGTGGTTAATGTCATTTCTGTTCTTTCATACTTGTCATTAAAAACATATACAACACTTGCCAGTTCTTCTTTTGGAACTCCTGGGATTACATTCTGGCCTGGGATTTTTCTAATGCTGATGCAAGAAACTGCAAAGGCATTTGGAAACTTTAGCCCCATCAGCTTCTGGGGAAGAGGCACCCAGCGGGGCTGCTTCCTGCCACGGGATGAGCTCTGCCTGGCCCGTGTCCCCGGACATGGGCCATGCCCTGAGAACTTCCCTGACAAGTAGAGTGACCCATAGCTCAGGACTTTTCCGTTACTTTCTACTTTCCTGTGAACAACGAGCAATGCCTTATGGTCCCCATTCCTTCCTCTCTGCACCAGGGTTGCAAAAAAAGCATGTGGGAGCAGAGGAGCACTACTGACAGGCAGATGTAGCTGTAAGGGGCCTCCACGGTCACCCCACTCTGCCCTTGCTCTCTGGGACAAGGATGCTCCGCAATGTCCTTCAGTAACCTATTACCATTTACCTTCAAATTCGGGTCTTTTCCTGAGAGCTGTAGCTCAGAATTTCCAGCAGCCCCCTGGGATTAGACATCTTCTCTCCATCCTAAATTTAACCACAATGATTTTCTACACTTTTTGCCTCATGCCATTTTGGCTCTTCAGCCCATCTCCCTCTGAGGAGTCCCCCGGCCCTGGCGCACATAGCCCAGGCCATCATCCACAGCCGCTTCCTCAGGGCCAGGCCGCCATGTTACCCCTGCACCCCTTCCTCAGGGGCGGGCCTCCATGTTACGCCCGGGTCTCCTCCTGGGGCCGGGCCACCGTGCCGCTCCTGGGCCCCTTCCTCAGGGCCAGGCTCGTGGCCCTGCTCCTGCAGAGACCCTTCCCACGAGGTCACTCGCGACCTCCCAGCCTCGCTCGCAGCCGCCGACCTGTGCTGAGCGCCGGGCGGGTGGGGAGAGGGCGCCGCGGCGGGGCGGGGGCTGAGGCGGGGCAGGCGCCCCCGCCCCAGCAGCTTTCGGGCCGGAACGCTGGCGGCGGCAGGGCGCGTTCCCGGCCGGGGCGAGNGAGGAGCGGGGCGAGGAGGCGCGGCGGGGCGGCGCGCTCCCCTGGCTGTGCTGCGACCCGGCGTGGCCAGGGCCCGGCCTTCCCGGGACAGCGGCGAGCCGGCCTCAGGGCCGCGGCGTGTCCCTGGGCCGAGCTGAGGCGGGCGGGGGTGCTCCGTGTCAGGCCTCCCGGCTGGGGAGGGGGCACCTGCGGGGCCGACGGGTGGGGGTTAGGGCGCTGTCCCTGCGGGTGCCCCCTGAGGGGGCTGCGGGGCCCTCCTGCGCGCAGGGGCTCCCCTGGATGCGGCCTCCCTGAAGGCTGCGCTGGCCTGAGGAAAGTGAGCCGCCGTCTGCTCCCCGTCTCGT
This sequence comes from Chauna torquata, assembly GCA_013399475.1. Taxonomy (NCBI): domain Eukaryota; kingdom Metazoa; phylum Chordata; class Aves; order Anseriformes; family Anhimidae; genus Chauna; species Chauna torquata. The sequence goes on along the minus strand of VXAL01001194.1, from coordinate 255,373 downwards.
TTGTGCTGCCTGAGCAACGTCCTGCGGCCGTGTGGCAGACGCTGACCCCATGTAGCCCGTTGCAAGTCCTCTGTTTTGCTGGCAGATCTGTGTGAGCAACCTTATTTTATGCTCGTTTCTCAACATGAGAAGGGGTGCTGCTCTTAGGCTGTGAGGTGGTTTGAACGTTAGCTCTTCTTCTGAAGTAAAGGTGATGTTACCTGCTGACCTCTTTATGTCGCATAACATGGAAATCTCTTCACTTACAAAGCAGCTGCTCCCTTACAGACTGCATCATTTTAAACTACAAACTTTTAAACTTTAGCAGTTTGTGTTACTACTAGATGTTCCCGTAAACTAAGGAGCAAAGTGATTAGGTGTTAGTGTGTCAAGTAAAAATAATTATGATGGAAAAAAGTCAATGTGACTTCATTTAATTGCTAAAGAGGAGATGAATTGCAAGCAGTAAGCATTTGGAATGTGTTCAAGTCAATATTTTTAAAGTGAAATTCTCCAGCCATTGCTTTCTAGGCCTGAGAGGCTGTTTGGTAATAACTGTTACTAAGGTATACATAACTTACTGTGGCTGTCTTGTACAAAGAAAGGTAAGAAATGGCGTGTATTGGTTTGTGCTACACATTCCACCATGATTTTGCCATCTCTGGTAAGTCAAAATGGAACGAGGCTAGGGAAACATTGCTAGCTTCCAATAAATGGAAAACTAGTCTTGCAGGGGGGAGGCTGAAAGATCTTCGTTTCTTTAGCCTAGCTCTAGTGTCAATGAGCAGGGATCCAACTGTTCTTTCAAAGTGCATCATGGCAATAAAGAGAGCTGGTGTTTAAGCAAAGGAGTGATTGAGTTCCTCTTGGAGTAGAATCTCTTTGTGCTTTCGCTGCTAGACTGCTGGTAGGATGCTTTGTGCATACCTATATAACCACAATGCTGTTCTGCGTTAAGAAAACTCAAGGCAGAAATAAGAGTTTTATTTCTCTGTTCAGGGTGGTTCTCAGGAGATTCACTTTTGGTGAAGTTCTTATTACCGATTTCAATTTTGGCACTAGTTCAGATATTTGAGAACAGTATTGCAGCGTGCCATGTAGATACACCCTTTGGTTGTGTGCTACTCTATCACACTACGTCAGCATTTTCAACCTACGCATTAACAGAGGCACTCATAACTTTTCCACAGAGTTGCTCTAGGCTGAAACTTGCAAAATTTCTTCTTTTAATGAGCCAACTTGGTTTTAGGTTCATTTAATTGTTTTTAATGAAATCGGGACTTAACTCTTACTCATGTGAAACTTGTCAGTAAGGATTGGATCAGTCAAAACAATCTAGGAAGCAGACTTAAAAAATTCTTCAAGTATAAGAAGAAATAACCAGATTTCTGTTTTACACCTGAAGTTGAGAAGTGAGGCTTCTGAGAGGTGTGCAATATTGCTCCGTGTAAGCAGCTTTATTAGCCTACTTAAAGTGAGCCTCCTTTTATCTCTGTTCTACTTGCTGATCTACCATTCCCTTTTCATTTTGTAAAACCTTCTAAATTATTCTGCTATTTGAGTTAGGAAGAGACACACACATGAACATGTCAGACTGAGCAGTAACTTGTATAAGAGCTTGTTCTGTTGATCACATAGCGTGTCCCTCCGTTTAAGTTACGATCTGTCCTCCATTAGAGAGAAAGTGTCTGCTACACAGGGTTATTTTCATTGGCTGTAAATATCACCAAGAATAATTGTGTTGTCTTCATGAGACTTTGTAACTTACCAAGCTGCTCACACATCCTACAGAATGAATTTTGTCTTCATAGTGGGAAATTAATAAAAAGTGTTTTCATAAGATGCTTTTTTGTCTTCTGCATTGCCCTGACATTCTGAAATCACTATTGTTTGGATTTGTCCCATTGTGTACCTCAAAGTCTTGTTTATCACAATTGCTTACAGCCCCACATCAGACAACTAAATTAACAAGTTTCACATACTGTAATTTCATTCTGAAATTGTGTTGCCCCAGGCTGCCACATAAAGTATTCTTTGAGTCTTGCAGATCAGATGGCACTCTGTCTTTCCTGACCTGGAATGGGCAAACTTCACATAGACTCTTTTCCTCCTTTTCCTTTCTCAGTACCAAAAACAGGCAAACAAATAAAATGAGTTGCCAAAATAATATTATGTGCTACTTGCTGCATTTACCTCTTTTTTTTTTTCCATATTTAAGGTGATTCGTTTGTGTTCGGTTTGGATGCTAAGAGCACTACATGCTTAAATGTATTCTAAGGGAAATAAAAGCAGTTGTGAGTTAAAATAGAAATGAGCATGGAGAAGTGCATCAAGCATTCACTTAAGATGAAAAAATAACTGAAAATTTTTGGTACAGCAGAGTTCCTGGAAAATACAAATCTCATGCCATAGTGACTGTGAGGCAGTAGGTAAAAGAACAGAGGTGACTAGAATTCAGTGAATAGGAAAGGAGATGAGGTCTGCAAAGTTGGCAGAAAGGCTACAGTGCAGAAGTTGTAACAAGCAGGATATTTTAAACAGTGTTTTCACTAAATAAACAACATTTAGTGTTTGGGGATAGTGATGAAAATGTGTTTTACATTTGATGGATGAGACCAGAACTACAGTGGGCAAAATGAGGCCTATTTGAGACACTTTTCCATGCCTTCCTCATTATGGTTTAATAAGTGGTGATTGCTTGGTTATTTATAGCAGGCAATGGAGCACTTAGTGTATTGTTCTACTCACGCAGCTGTTTTCTGAAGCTTCAAGTTGTAGATTTCCCCTCCTTCTCTGTTATAAAGAAAATGCTGAAGATTATTGCAAATATCTGAACTTTTATTTTCCTCTGGATTCTTCCCCCCCCTTCCACTCCCCAACTCCAGGATGTTGTTTCTTTTCTTCCTTTGCCAATGTAAGACATGTAAGAACATAAATATTCAGTTAGGGAAATGCCATATTGGTAAAGCATGGGGCTATTAAGTGCCAGAAACATGGTCCTATTTCCTCATCCCTCTCTTCAGAGGTCTTGAGCTTAATGAGTTGAAAGAACATTCATGGCATTGGTGCTTTTACAAAACCAAGGGTAGCTTCCAGCAGAGAACTCCAGTTGTGCTGAGACTTTGCACACACCCGGGGTTTACTCTTCTTCTGAACAATCTTAGGAAATACTGAGCTGAAAGTCCAAGTGCCATCATTTTCTTCACCAGCAAATTCAATGTATAGGTTACATTGCTATCCAGACATCTCAGCTGACGCTGAGTCTCCTCTTTGCTGAAGTGTTTGACAAGCTTCTGTGAAGCATCTGGCTGAAAGAGCTTATGGTCTAAAAAGAGAAAACAATGCCTGATTTTTTTTCTTTCTTGCTCTGTTGTACAGATAGGAGAGCTATAATGTGGAGGATGAATGACTTCCCTGCTGATGCATTAGGGTTTGCTTGTAAAAAATGATTAAGTTTGAATCTTATTAGACTTGGTGTAGTGCTTTCTCCGAAAGATTGCAGTTTCGTCCCCAAACCTGCTGTTGTGCTACAGGACTTCCACCTTAGCTTGAAAGGTATCGGGTGAAAACTGATCCTGAGCTAGGTAGATTTCCAGAACTGGACAGTACAGAGAGTTCTGCATTTGAGTATGAATAGGTAGGGAGCCATTAGGTTACTTAATGTCCTTTAACAAGCTGGAATGATGATTACTTCCACAGTGTTAATAATGCACTGCATAAATTCAGATTTATTTTTTTGAAAAAAAAAAAAAACAAAACCTTCAACAATTTCTCAATGAAGAGGTGGTGATTCCTGGCAGCTGTACTACATCTCGCAGGAGGTAGTTCCCGGAGGGACTTGGACAATGAAGTCGGTCTTTGTACAGTCTCAGGATGTGTGTGCAAACTGAAAGAGTATGATGCCAAGGTTTGTGATTAATATGCTGATTAATTGTTTAAAACACATTTTCAGTTATGGTCAGGATTAAATTATAAACTGAAACACTTCTTAAATTTTTGGTTGAAAGTGGTTTTGAAACTGTGAATGTACAAAATACGATGTGTTATGTCGCCTTTTAGCATACTTTTCAGAGTAGCAGTGCGTGTCTCGCATCAGTGTTATCTCTGGTATGACCAGGTCTACTTGCACTTTGTTACGTGTTCTGTCCTTTAACCCTGTTTTTGTCGGGTTATTAGGAAATTACACTGCCAAGCTGTGCGAAGTTGGGAGGAACTACAGCTGTATGGTGATTTAGTTTTTAGGTTGATTGTTTTGTTTACATACTTCTTTTGCTCAGTCTGTTCCTTGGGGATATCTGAAGAGATTAAAAAGAGCATCCTGAAAGACCATTAATGCTGGAAAGACTTCCAGAATTGATGTTATTTTGTTCTTGCAGTTTGTATCCTTGCTAAGTTCCTCTCACATCATTATTATTCCTGTAATTGCATTAAGTTGGTTTTGTGTTACTGTAGATGTCTCTTTCCAATGTGTGGTAATACAGTAGGGTCCTTAGTTAAGCTCCAATTTAGAATAAATTCTGAAAGTATATTTAGCTGCTACTTTGTACACTCTTAGAGATTTAAAAACGCTGAAAATGTCACGTACATTAAAGCTCGTAATGCACTTGAACTTCTGATAACTGAATTGAATTATAATGTTAATTGCATCAAAGAGTGTGTATTTTCAGCACTTTAGTCAAAGAAGAGGCAAATAATTAATAAAAATTGGTCATCTTATCCAAGAATTCTCAGTCCTGATTTTTCAAAATAGTTTGCTATGCCAGGAATGAACCTGCCACCAAAAAACCCGCTCTCTTATGTGCAGACAGTAGAAATTGCTCTGGTAGAGAGCTCATGTTCCATTAGGAGGCATCTGTCTTGAAGAGTTGAGCAATAATGTAGCTAGCTGGTTTGATAGTTTGATAATTAAGACTTACCTCTGCTCTAGGGCTCTGTTCTGCTGCTTCTTTAAACAGGGTGTGCCTGGTGGCCTGTACTGATGTGTGTTTTACTATCCTGTGTGAGTTTATTCCAATCACAGTCTTTCTTCAGGTTGTTTGGCACACTTTATTTTTCTTTTGCAGCTTCTGCTGCTATTTTTGTTGCATCTTCTGGCCACCTCATGTTCGCTGTTCCTTTTATTTATGACATGTGGTATCACTTCTTGGTAAGCATACTGGTGTACTGATCTTCAGGGTTTTTTTTTGTTTTTTTTTTGTTTTTTCCTTTGCCTTTTAGAAAAGGCAAACTTCTTGGAAAGAGAAGGTTCTTGTTAACCTAGCATTAGGGAGATGTATCTAAGCTGTAAAACTAGATAACTAATATGCAAAAGTGGTATGGTTAACTTGATCATGTTGCCGGTGTGTGTTGAGACAGGCGTTATGCAACTCATGCGAACAGTACTACAGCACATGTAAGGTCTTAATCCTCTCAGTTCCTGAGCGCTGCTGATAATAAAAGTTAAGTATATGCAATATAATTACTTAAAGGTGACGTGCATTTCCTTCCTTCCTCCTCAATTTCTGACTTTGAGAATTTCAGTGCATAGATTCTGTTTCATGCAGTGGTATTATTTGCATTCAGTTTTCCTTTTCCTTCAAGATGTTTTCGAGTATCAATGCTTGTACTTACAAAATTTGTAATCGAACTTACAAATTACCAGGATTGTTTGTTCTCATAAGAAGATCGAAATAGGTCACTCACTGGCTTATAAAAGGACTATTTTTACTCTTTTAAATACAAACACAAAAAAGATTTGGTACAGGTACAGTTGTGATTGTGTAAACTGTCGTAGTGGAGTACATAGAGAATGTGGATGGACTGTGGATGTAATCCTTGTTTTGCCTTTTTCTTGTAAGCTGGAGGAAACTTGTATGACCTGGTCTGGCCGTGCTTGAATTGAACAGCCACTGTATAACCCCAAATTTGGTTTTGAGCCAAAGTGTGTTAATTCCAAAATTCACTCTGAACCTTGAGCGCGGGAATGATGGTGGGGTGTCAGCAAGTGAACTTGGTGGCAATACCATCAGAGGCTGCTCTCCTAAGAGCTGCAGGAGCTGACTTTGGAGGAACCGTGTTGTATATATTGCTATCGATTGGACAGACTCTAAGTGTAACATCACTGTCAGTGGTTTGGTGATAAAAATTAAGACATTCCGTGCAAATGTGTCTACTTAACTTCAGGTCATGGGCTGCCAGAAGAATCTTCTGTGAACTTACGCTGTCGGATCTTTCTGTGAAAGCTGCCTGGCAGTTTTTAGATCTAACAATAAGAAGTAGCACCTACCAAATGAATGTGGCAGGCACACTTAATTACTGTTTTGGGTAGTTGTATGGGATTTCAGGGAAGAGGTTAGCAAATAAAGGTTGCATTACCTTGGAAGGTTTTATATGAGCAGGGAGAAGAGCCTTTGTTGGAATAAGCCATAAACAATAAATGATGAAGACAATCTGTGTGGAAGCTGCAGTATAGTGGAGTTCTGTTAGGAAGAAAATGAGTAGAGAGAGCAAGCTGTAATAACATCGTTTCATGAGCATTTGGGCTTTACATTCTGATTTGGACTTGTTGCCTTATTGCAAAGTCAACTTCAAAAGTACAAGCACCATCTGTACCAATAGTGTTATCTCCCCAGATTTTCAGAGTTTAAAACAATGTTAAAACCTATGAATCATTGTGTTTATTTTGCACAGGATCCCATGGGTTTTTAACTCTGTGCTTGCATAAATAGGTAATGCTGCAGTATGGTTCCAGTGTTTGTTATGGAAAGTACCATTTGTATAAATTACAGCACTAGTGTTTTGCTATAACTAGACTCCTGGCATTTTATTTTGCCTCTCTGGCCTGCTAGAACCTGCCTGCAAATAAAATTTTATTCTATGACTTTTCTGTGTAGGATAGAGTTGGTTGGGCTATAAAACATACTCCTCGTACCGTTGCAGGGAACAAGGCAGCCAGAGAACAGGAAGCCAGAGCTGGAATTTGGTTTGGCAATCTGAACCATGCTACCTGGAAAACAGCACAGCAGTCGAAGAGCCAAAGAGAGAGGCTTCTAAAGTAGACTGCAAGTGCTATTTTCTTTCAGCTTCTCTGCTCACAAATTTCTTCCCTCCCCCACTCCCTTACCTACCTTCTGGGAAATATAGAGAGAGGTTCTTTGCCAGAATCTGGAGACCATGCAACAAAAAGATTAACAGAAATATCCTTTTTCCAGTGACTGCGTTCAGCAGTGACCCATACATGTTTGTGTACACTTAAGTGTGACAGAAATGGCTGAAATGCTATGTTGAAAGTTAATTTATTCTCCAGGAGCAGACTCAAGGGTATTTGTTACAGAGGTCAGTCTTATTGTACTGTGTAGCACTGTGGGACTAAGCATGCTTATTCCCTTAGGCTTTTAGGGGAGAGGTTGATGACTCTAAAGAAGTGAAATAACAAAAATATGTTTCACTGATAGGGGCTCCTATACAAAAGGAGGAGTGTATACTTCCCCACAAAGTTTAGAAAATGATTTTGCGGTTGAGTAGAAACTTACTGCAGACCAATATGAGTGGAAGGCTGTTTGCTGGTATGGTTTCCTGGCTTAATCTGGTACGCTGACAGCTCACGAGGGGCCTGGGAAGACGATTTCTGTGTGTCAGATGGGCTGCATAATGAAGAGGGAGGAAGGATGGGCTGAAATAAAGTTACCCAGTTGCTGTTATCTTAGGGTTGTGACTGAGCTGCACGACTCATTCCTCCCTCAGGGGACACAGGTGCGCAGAGCTATTTTTCTTTAATCACTCACATAAATTAAATTTATTCCTTTGCATTAAAATAATTAAATAAAGCTACGCCCTATATCTTTTAGTGCCAGATAATATCTTTGAACCTTTGGCTCACCATTTTGCTATCAGCTGCAAGGTATTTTCCAGGGTGTGCTTAACCAATTTTACCATTGTCCTGAAAAGTGTTCTAGGCAGAGAAATCCCCTGATAGCAATCAATGTTCATACATACTTTTAATCACTGTATCCACTGGGAATAATCATTTCCGGGCCTCTCTTGAAGTCCACCTGCCCCACACTAAGATGAAAGGGACTTCCATGCTGTGTATCAAGTGGCACAGGCTTGATGCTTACCAGGATATTAAGCACAAATTAAAATGGCTTGAAGAATATTGATGTGGGTCTGAGGTTGGCCAGTTGCTGGTTGAGGGAATGATGCTGCCAAGTCTGGAACAGATTGGCAAGGAGCAAGAACAGCCTTTGCCTTTCCTATATCCCCCAAGGGTTTTCTCCTGTTCTTTTTAGGACACGACACTACTTGCAAAGGTGCAGTAGCATACGTGTTTAGGATGGAGGCGTGTGCTTTGGGAACAGGGCTTGTGTGCTTTCCAGGTTAGGAACGATTTTCCTGGGTTCGTTGTGACTTGTCTTCTGATTGTTGAACGTGTAGATTTGGAAGGTCTACTGCTTGCTGGCTGGCGCATCACCCCAGACTCAGCTCTTTGTTGCTCCGAGTTGATTTCCAGCCAAAAACATCAAAGGTGCTCAGTGGCAAATCTGCACTGTTTCCTCCCTGGCAAACACTAGACTTGTACAGAGTCTGCCCCCTGTAGAAGCAGCGAAATGGCTTTTCTTGTACCAAACTATCTTCACTCAGAAGTCTTACAAGTGAGTGGCGTTCTGTGGTTGGGTACTGGCAGATCTACCTCTTCTGAAATCTCCTTATGTTTGGTTTAGGCAGTTACTTGAAACTGACTGTTGAGCAATATAAATCTCTCTTGGCATTGAGACCTGTTCCCCACCTGCCACTCCAAGAACATTCATTGATGCTTGTGTGGAAACATGTACTTTTATTTGCACCTTTAGGAAAAAACTTTACAGAACAACCTTAGAGCTACTTGGCTTTGGTAAGCAGGGTGGGGCAGGGAACATGTAAAGCTCTGCAACAACCCCATTGATACAGCATTGATGATCTGTATAGGAAAGATGGCTGTGACTCAGAACAGAGATCAGGAACTCCTCTTGAATAAGCGTTTTCCCTCAAGGCAGTCTCACCACTCCGTCTCTTCTTCCTTCACTTGCAGAATCTCAGGGGATTTAAAAAAGGGTCCACACTGTTAATTACTAACTCTGTGTAGCAAGGAAATAAAGTAGGATTTAGGTCAGAAGTTCTACTGTCCATATCTAGGAGAATAAAGCATCTGCTCTCTAACTGAGGGAGCAAATGCTTATTTGTTTGTTTTGTAAGGCAAACAACAACGCTGGTCTGGCTCTGGGCTTTGCAAGCCCCTTGTATTCTAATTTCTGTCTTTTTATTTGCAGCTCAAAGACATGTCCTTACGTACATGGAGGATGCAGTGAGCCAGCTGTTGGAGAACAGAGAAGATATTAGTCAGTATGGCATTGCCAGGTTCTTCACTGAATAGTAAGTACATGAGGACACTGCCAGTAGGGCCAGCCTGAGGGAGACTTTTGGAAACAGGCAGGGTACATGGAGAATGGAGCTGGACACATGCTGATTATGTTGTGAATGCTGGATTTCATGAGGTTAGCCAAGGGCTGCCTGAGCGTGTTTCAGAAACATGCATGGGTTTCGTACTGTTCAGTACCTCTCCTGTTACAAACATTCATGTTTAACAGCCACTTTGGGGAACGGAGTTTTTAAAAGCATGTAGAAAACCAAATCCTGCTTGGCTTGGTCAAGGCTGTTAGCCAGTATCAAAAGCAGGGACGGCTTCTGGTTTCAGCAGCACTCATTCTTTTTCTGAGTATGAATTTGAACTGTTTTGTCTCCTTGTGTGATCGTTATCGTGTTGAATGCTTTAACAGAATGTCTCTTGTTCCATTATAACCTGCATAAGTCCTTGAAAATGAACATAATTAGCACAGATAATCTCTTCCTACTAATTTGAAAGATTTATGGGGCGGGGGGTGGAACTGTGTGCTGGTCTTCAGCATTGTTGATGTTGACTCAGCTGATCACTGTATGTTCTGCCAACTTAATATCTTACACAATATTTAAAAGTCTTCCAGGCAGCTTCATTAAAAAATCTGTTGGTAATGGGTGTGCTTGCACTTGGTATGTTTCAGTCTGTCTTTTGATGCCCATTTAAAATCTACTTGCTTGCTTCCTTTCCTGTTAACTTTTGCTGAGGCAAATCAGTGTGCAGGGCATTTCACAAAAGTCTCTGTGCTACAGCTGTGGAAAAGGATTTCAAGGCACAGGAGCAGCTTGCTTTCTGAGCTGACCAGAGATTTTTTTTTTCACTGAAGTGTCCATCTGACCTCCAAATGAAATCTAAGTTGTCCAGACAACTGAAGTAGCAAGTTATATTTTCCTGCCCCATGCATATTTTAAACTTACAGATATTTGGGATTCTCACTGGTAAATTAGTAACTAAAATAAGTTATGCAGCAAGTCTGAGTGGAAATTGATAAAGCTTTTTTTATTTTTTTTTATTTTTGAAACAGGGTAACAAGCTGCTCAAGACCAGTGTGGTTTTGACCATGCTTGGCAGAGGAAGTAAGATATGGGCTATCTTGCTACATCTGTTTATATAACAGATCTTTTAGGTAGATAGCATTGTAACAAGAAAATGTTTTTTTGGTGTACTGTATCTCTTTTGCTCTCAACAAAGTAATTTCAACTTTTACTTGGAATGAATTAGCCCTGTTACAAAATCTGGAAGTCCCATGCAACACTTCACAGAATAAAGGCATTTATACAGAAGAATCAAGAAGAATCAAACAGCGGATCAAGGCTGTTTTGTTTTACTGTTAACCTTTCTCTGTAACTCAGTATAACTAGAACGAATTCTGACTTTAAAAGACCTCAGAAATCTATTTTAGAACCAAATAACACTTGGTACTACATAGATTTATGAGGGTTTTTTTTGTCTCTATAAAATAGCTTAAACTCTCAAAATGTGTTCCCTCTTTGTAGTCTAGCAAAGTGTAAAGATGATAAGAAAAAAAAAGTATAGTATCTGGAATGCAACTCAATTACACAAATCAGTAAGCAGTACACTTATATGTTCTGAGCAAGTTGCAGTGGTAGTAGTTGTTGTTAAGTGAGGGTTGCGGAGAATTAATCACTGAGAGTAGGTATTGGGGACAAGTGAAGATACAATCTGTGCACTTGATGTGATTGGGAATAATGATACTCCATCAGATACAGGTGACTTTCCACAGAAAGTAATACCAAGATGAACCAGCTGAACAAATAGTAAACAAGAGCTTAAAGATAAAGAGCATGACTATAATGAGCTCCTCCCTCAACAGGATTTGTTTACAAGGATTGAAAGCAAGGGTGGCTCTGAAATTCCCAGCTGAAATTGTCATTCAGGCAACTATCCAGATCCAGATTTGGTTTGCACCTGCTTTCAAGTTGACATTTCAGGGTCTTTTCCAGACTTCTGCACATACATACTTCAAAAATTAAATGGTGGGCAAAGAGGTCTCCCACACTTTTCAAAAATAGCTCACATTGCTTCTCTGCAGTATTTCTTCATCATGACCTGATAACCACCTTCTTTTCACTTCCTATTACTCTTCTACCTCTGAAAGCATAAATAGTAATTCAAGATCATTATAACAAACAAACAAAACTGTCAGCATAGAGCACAACCCTCTGATTGACTTAGATGCTGGAGCTCATGTTTTTCCCAGTTATTTTCAAAGACGTGAATTTCTACAATGTCTTTGTGTTCACACTGAGCGTTCCATGGAGCTTCTGATTTCCTCAAAGTCAGGAAAAGACTGCAAGTAATGTAGAACTTGTCACTCTTTCTTTTTTCTTTTTCTTTTTTTTTTTAATGGTATGGCTGGAATTTAACAGATCACACTGTATCCCTGTACCAAAGCACAAACAGCCTTAGTAATTTTGAGAGCTGTGAAACTCTTAGCATATGAAATATGTGAACCTTTCTTTAAAGTAGAGAATAAGTGATCAGAAATATGGATGTAGATAGAACAGGAAGTTTCCCAGGGCTTAGTGGTGAGCCCTCGCTGCCCAGTAGAATTCTAAGCATCCACCTGACTGTCAGTGTTTGTTCAGCCTGTGCTTTGAGAGATCCTCTGGCTTGTATTGTGCTGCCAAGCAAATCAGCTTGATATTGATTTTTATTCCTAATACCTTAGAACTCTAAGATAACTTGTGAGATTCTTAAGGTTTGTCTGCACTGTTCCAGTGTTTTGCTTGTTCCAGGTTATTCTATGGGAGAGGATTGGCATGTCCATATTTTGAAGTATGCAATAAGGATTTGAGATGAAGGGGCTTGTTACTATGTTGTGGTTTAACCCTAAGCACCACGCAGCTGTTCACTCACCCCCCACAGTGGGATGGGGGGTAGAATTGGGGGAAAAAAAGTAAAAGGGTTGAGATTAAGACAGTTTTAATAGGACAGAAAAGGAAGGAATAATAATAATAAAAGAATGTACAAAGCAAGTGATGCACAGTGCAATTGGTCACTGCCCACCAACCGATGCCCAGCCAGTCCCCGAGCAGCGGCCGCCCCCCCGGCCAACTCCCCCAGTTTTGTTGTTCAGCACGACACCATGCAGTATGGGACATCCCTCTGGCCAGTTTGGGTCAGCTGTGCTGGCTGCGTCCCCTCCCAGCTTCTTGTGCACCCCCAGCCTGCTCACTGGCAGGGCAGCGTGACAAGCTGAAAGGTCCTTGACTCAGTGTAAGCACTGCTCTGCAACAACTAACACATGGGTGTGTTATCAGCATTATTCTCATCCTAATCCAAAACACAGCACCATACCACCTACTAGGATGAAAATTAACTCTGTCTCAGCTGAAACCAGGACATATTAGGTGTCCAGTTTGTCACATTGTGCTTTCCCTGCTTATGTTCACTTAGAGACTAAGCCCTGAGTTTAGAAAGCTAGCAGGTAGGCCCAAGCAAGTAATTTTTTTAAAGTGTGTGTAGGATAAAGCAATACAACTTCTGTAACTTTGCAGAAATAATGAAGTTAATGTGTCAAGGCTGGGTGTTGGATATTCTCCAAGCTCTTTCCAGAGGGCACACTATTCAGCAGAGTGATGTTCCATGGACCCCTCTCACTGGATTCACCACTGAAGAGCAGTCATGGCCTTTCCATCACGCATTGCAATGCTCCACCTTACCATGAGTCACTTCAAATCCTTGTACTAGTTACAACAGCTATTTTATGGATAATTATTAAGAAAATATTCAGTTTTGGGGTTTAGCTTATTTGAGTGAAATTTCAGAGTTGGAAACTATGTGGTCATATAACTCTGTACGGATCAAGCTATAAGTATCTTGCAGGCAGTGAGTTGTTCCTAGTTCAGGAAATGAGGCTTGTTATGTATTCCACTGCTATCCACAGCCTAGCACTGGGATTGCTGACTGCAGAGGGCTGACCCTCATCTCTGCAGCTCTCCTTCCAGAATATTTTTAGTCTTCAAGGATATTTTTTCTCCCATTTTATTCAGTTGTTCATTTGTCCCAATTATGTGGACATCTGCTTTCAATCTTGGGAGTTCCATGAAGCTTCTCTCACCTGACTTGCTCCTGACTCTTACAGGAACAGGGCTCAATCATTCTTCTGCCAATTAATCCACATTTTTTACCTAAAAGAATAAAATTGTGCCTCTCTCAGGACTAGTCTGGATTTTATAGATTTGCTGAAATGCTACTGGTATTCATTCATTACAAACCCAAGAAATCTTAGCTCTGCTTTGAATCCCCATGAAACGCAGACTCGTGAAAACCCTCTGTGTAATTATAGACTAATGCTGCTTTACTTCTTCCAGCCTAACTTCTGTGCCAACATATCTTAAAGAGGCATGTTCCTCCTATACATTATTTATCATCCTGTTTTCTTGATTGTTCCTGTACTGAAGAAAAACAGGGCCCCCGTGCTAATGCATTTGATCACTCAGAGGGAATGTGCATTGTGTCCCACTTCAAATTTTCTGGGATCTTAAAGGGAAGCTGTGTGTTTATTTCACTTCAGCTAGAAGGAGCAGCAAAATCTTTTCTTGACCAAGAGATTTTCTATTACTAATTTTTGTTTTTCTTCTGTGCTAACAGTTTGCTTGAAACTTTCTCTCCCAGTTTGCAAGTAGATGCCCTACTCTATTCAAGACTCTTTGGAAAGGCATTTTTTTCTATATTCTTCTCCCAGACCACTTACTGTTTTCCTCTGTTTATGGTGGAATGTCTTCAGGTCCACCTGCCAGCTGGAGCATGATTGAGAAATGCATCTTGCTGTCAGTTTACAGATGCATCACTGCCTCTATTGGGCTCTGCAAACTGATGTCCAAGATTCCCTTTTTCTGTTAGAAGTTGTCTCAGCTTGGTTTAACGTGAAGTGTCCCTGCTGGATCTTGTGCACATTCATGTGTTCTCTGACAGTTTTGATAATATCTATCTCAGAAGTTGTCTGTGATGTGTGTGTTTGTTGGGAGCAGGGGGTTGGATGCTGCATTTAGGTCTATTGTGTGGTTGGCGCAGGCTTTTAGTTCGAAATCCCAGTCTGCACTATGTAGAGCACTGTTTTACACAAAGGAACACTTAATTAGTTCAGAGTAACAGGACTGCCAGTGCTGTATAGCTTGAGACCATTGGACAGGAAGATGTTATCATGGTGAGAAATATTAACTAACGGTAATGAAGGTACCTCATTTTCTCCTGCTCCCTGGATTGGCTAAAACAATTTGTTCAACTCATTCCTTAGGGACAGCTGTGATACTGCTCTTTTGGCTTCGTCTAGCAATAGCAGTGACACCAGCTTTGTTATCAGAAAAAAACTTTCAGCTTGTCCAGTCCTGTATGTCAACATTTCATTATCTGAATAAATCTGTAGAGGAAACAATGTCCTCCTGTTTAAAACGGTCTCAGTACTCTTGGGAGGATGGAAGAAGCAGAGGGGAAGGGCCAGGAATGGGACAGATGGGATGCTCGTGAGAAATAAGCCCCTCAGTGAAGGCAACACTGGAAGACAACTGGAAATAAGCTGAATTATCTACTTACAAAGAGGAGAGATTCTTAGAGGTAGCTTAGAGCCATCAATTTTTTTCTTTTTTTTTTTTGCAGCTCTCTGTGTAGGCTTTATCATCGTCATCTTGCTGTAATCTGCACCATATCTTTTGCCTTTTCATAGTAACTTGTTCTGTCTTGTTTGCAAGGATAGTGCAAGCTCTTCAAGACAGAAATTGTATTGTACTGCATGTACTTTACAGCATCCAGCACTGTAGAACATTCTGTCTGTGCTTTGTACAGTTGTACTATAAACAGCAAAAATAGTAGTGAGAAGGTCCTTAGGGCTTTGACAGGTTGTGCTGGATTCCCTTTTTGAGAGATGGAGCTTAATTGGGTGTCATCATTAGAACTGCTTGGTAAGACTGTTCAGGGGGTGAGGGGGTGTTTATTTTTGTTTTGCTTGCTCTGTGTTTTTTGGTTTTGAGAAACTCAGCATCTGAGAGGTAAAAATTCTTTCAGATTCTTACAGCAAATGTTGATATGCTCTCTAAATACTATTTTTGCAATAGCTTGTGAGGTTATATTTCAAGTGTTCCTCAAATACTCTCAGTACTCCTACTATTCTTTTGCTCTGGAGAGAAAAAGACAGAATTACGCTCAGTGCAAGACTGCACTAAGCCATGTAATAGGTACGAAGTTGCTGGTGTCAATGACTCAGCTGTGAAGGAGCCCTGTGGGCTGACAATCTCAGCCGGGGTGACATCCTTGATGGTTCCTGACAGGCTCTTACTTGGGATTCCTTGATCCCTAGGGCACTGCATAAGAATGCTGCCTGCCTCTCCTTCACTCTTCAGTTATCAGTGGAGAGAGAATGAATATGTGCATTCTGAGAGACAGCACTCATGCCAAAAACTCTGAGGAGCAGATATTGTAGCTAACGTGAATAAGTTAGTGTGAGAAAGATGTTTTCAGTGTCCATTTCCGGAGAGCAGATGGATTTGCAGGACTGAATTTGGTGATAAATTTTCCTGGGGAGCCTATGATAGTTGCATATTTCTACACGTAAAGATGTGTGGCTAATGGACACAAAGCCTTTCTGTTGAAGTATATTTGTTGCCTTCCAGTCTTACCTTTACAGAAAAGACTTGTCAGAATGGGAACGTCTCTTCCTTCTAATCTAAGTTTCTCCAACCCATAGCAGAGATGTGATTTCAGTACCACCTGTCTACAGTGTAAGGGGCATACATCTTGTGTGAGAGCTACGGAAGATTTGGGGGCGTGGATAACTTGGTTCATTTGTGATTTAAAATTACATGAATTTTGTCCAGAACCTGTAGATTGCCTGTAGCTTGATGTTTTTATTACAGAATTGCTCGACGGCAGAAACAGCACTGGTATCTTCATCTGACAGGCAGGTTCTATGAAGTCCTGATTTTCCCAGAGTTGTTTCTTTGTAACAAACATTGCAACAAGTCCTAGCCTGACAACTGTGCTCATTGGGATGGCTGCTGTTGAGTAAACAGCTGGAAAAAATGCATATATTAATCGGAACAACACGCTGATTCCCACTGCAGTTTGTCCGTGTTGCCAATATATTAGAGAATGTAGCCTTTGTTTCCCACATACTTGAAATCTTACAGGTGAGCGGATGCTTGGATGAATCCAAAGCCTCACAAAGAAATAGAGAGGAAGACGTCGTAAAGAAGCTCTTTGGTAAGCAAGGCAAATGTGTGAAGTTTGTAGCTAGAAGAGCAACATAGAGTTGAACATAGAAGGCAACGTTTACCTTTGATGCTGCATATGATAATATACTCCACTCAGGAAACTTGTAATACTGTTTTGGTGACAGAAGAATCTGGAAAACTTGCCATAACGTATGAATGTTAGCACTTGATATCAGCACATCGGCAGCACAAGGTAGTTCGCCATAGATAAGCCTCCACTTCCAAAGAGTGGAGCTGCACTACACTCGTGCTGTTTGGAGAGAGGCAACTGCTACTCGTATAGGCAGTGTGGTCCTATTATGATGCTTCTAGTATGTATTCACTGTGTATCACTGCAGTCTTTGCTTCCTTCTTTACTGTTACTTTACATCATGGAAACTATATATTTGTGATGGTTATCAGAACAATTGCAGCAGATGTGGACTGACTGCCTTATAGAAGACTTTATATATAGTTGGGCATATCTGTATTCCTTCTTACAACCTTGCATGTTGAAAGGCAACACATTTGCCATAAAGTTGAGCTGCCTTCAATGATCATTAATCCCAGTTGCATATAGGCAGTGTTGATAGCTAATGAAACTGAAAAACAGACATCTGAAACTTTCTAAAAGGTGAAGTCCAGAAACCTGGCAAATGGTGTGTTAAGATGATACATATCTGAGTTAACTGTGTTTATGTTGTTTCTCTGGGCTAGGTTTGAATGTGCTATCCTCTGTCTAGCTTTAGTTCATAATTCTGTTTATGCTTCCAAATTTTTATTGCTTTTCATTGTTCCTAATGTTACAAGTACAAATTTGGGCACGTATATGTGATCCCAGCTGGAAGTTTATATCAGACTGTTGTTATACACTTCAAATGTGTAAATTTATTCTTGAAACAAGTCTGAATAATTTAGGGAGTAATGGAAAAGGATGAGATCCTACAATATGCTGAAAACTGATCACTCTTATCTGGATTAAAAGGTAACAGAGAAGTAATTTTACTTGGTATGTCCTGTTTGTGGTAGTTTTCCTACTCCCTAGTTCACCCCCGCTGTCTGCATTTGGCAGTGCAACAAAGTAGATATGAAAGTTATTGCAGTTTCTAAGAACATCTTTAAGGAACCTCCTGTATGTGAGTTCTTTGTGGTTATTTTGTCATAACTTATTTCATCAGTTGGATATTTCATAGGTGATCATCGTGTCCCTTTTGGGATGCCACGGGGTCTTTTCTTTCATTTTATTTTCTCCAACTATCTACTGTTTTTAATATCTGTGGTATTTGACTGTTACTTCCTTCTCCCTATTTTTGTGTTTCAGATCATAAATCTCTGCTCTGCTTTAGTTTGAATTCTTGCAGAAGTGAAAGGGCCCTCAAGTCAGAGTCTTGTATTGTATGACTTCCACTGAGGAAAGCTCTGGAGCAGAGCTTACTGTAACACAAAGTAAATACTCAATGCTGAGATCACTGTTTGACAAACATCTTTATCCGTCATTGTGGAAAATGGCTTATTTGTGCTTGCAGAGTCACTCTGTGTTGGAATGTATAGGAAAAAGAGGTAAATAGTGCTTTATCCACAACAGATGTAGTGGGTCTATTTACAGTCTTTTGCATACAGTCAGTGGGCAATGTGTATATAAAGCAGTAATCTCTTGTCATGCTTGGTCACTTGCCGTAAGGATTGGATTTCCTGCAGCTCCTGTAAATGTTTTGAAGAAAACTGTTTTAGTAATATGTAATTGGCACCTGGAATTCAGTAGAAGTGCAGTAGAAAATAGGAGCTTTGAAAAAGCATAATAATGTAGAAAATTTGGCACCCATTAGTCATTTTTATTTTACTGTACATTCTTTCTTTTTAGGAATTTACATGTCATAGTTTTATCCTTTTTTGTAAGGAAACTTTTTTGAACACATTACTTCCTCCAAAAAAGTTTTTTGATGTCTCATGCTGTAAGAGAACCGCTATTGAATACATGATGGCTTCAGTATTAACTATACCTTTCCCTTTATTACTACCTTATTTGGTTTAGTTCTAGTTTTCATGAAGCATTTTGGAATGAATCTAGACTGTTGTGTGCAAACAGGAGATCAGTATCGGAAGAATGCTTGGCTTCCATCTATCTAAACTTGTAAGACTTTGTATTAAAAGTGGAATAAAATAGTGGAAGTTTGAGGAACATTTTATCTTTCCAAGAAAGATCTTTAAGAAAAGATGAAATGGAATTGAGGTGGTTTTTGTTTTGGTGGTGTTGGAAGAAGTTTTGTGTTCATTCTTAGGCTGTAAAATGTTGTGGTGTTAAAGAAAATTTTGAGAAACATTTCTAGTTGCTGTGCTAAGAATATGTGTGTTCCAGTGTGGCCATGGCCAACAAATGTAAAATTTCTTGTAAACTGGATATACCAAGCTGTAAAAATCAGCAAGTGCCTACAGCAATGGGATGTGATAAGATCCTATAATAGGATTCCTTATCCTCTACAGGATAAAATCCCTTAAATGTCTCTGCATCCCCATGAATAGCAAACAGCTGAAAGCCTTATAGTTCTGACTTTTAGTTAGTTTTCTTTTTCACTCCTTTTTATTTTAAATCATTTTAAATTAAAAAAAAAAAAGAAATCCAAAAATCTAGTTTCTAGAAATCTGGATGTCTCCGAGGGTGGAGGGGGGGGCAGAACCTGAGACTTTCTTTGCTGTGTAGTGTTGAAACCATACAGATTCCAGAATATGTTGACCTCAGAGACTTGCGGTAATCTAATGTCCTGCAAAATTAATCCCATTGCATATCTTCAAATAAATTGGACAAACAGTAGCTTGTCAACCCTATAGCCAAGCAGTTATAGTGAGCATAAAATGGTTTAGCTAAGCGATCTCTAAATGCACACTTAGCATTAATGCTAAAATGATGGAGCTTCATCTATATTAAGGAATCTTGGCAGCATTCATTGGTTGCCATGATGGAAATACTGGAAGCTGCTCAGTCTTTTGATGTGCTATGGTTCTTGCCAATGCAACTGAATAGGTGAGAGAGTATTAGTTGTCATTTTTTTCTTCTAAAATTCTCCATTCTAACCAAGACTGAAAAGAGCGAATATTGCAGCTGCGCACATGATGGAACCAAGCAGTATTGAATCTCCTTTTAAAACAGTCATGAAGTTATACTTCAGTGGTTTGTGGATCATTGCCATTGTAATGTGATTGTACTACTATCTTTTAACCTAACTAAAAGTATGATTTATAAAACATGGAACTGTCTCACAATAAGACATATAAGAGACTACATGCAGAATGGAGCAAGCAGACCCTTACTCATGCTTATACTTTGGCCTCACCTTTCTGAGAAGCCAGTTTGCCTTTACTCAGCATTAGTCTTTGAACTCAACAGTACAAGATGGGTGCAGTCATTCAGTAATTTTCAAATTCAAACTCCTTTTTCAGTGGACATTGACATTTTGGTATCAAACTCCATCTCCAGCTAATGTCAATTCCGTAGCTACTTCCAGAGTTGTTAGCCTAGAGGAAATCTAAACACTGCCTTATGTTGCTTGTATTTTAACACTGTTTCTCTCTTTTTTTGCCATTCTCTTGCCCTTGCCCCCAGTTCACTGAATGGTTGCTGTAGCATCTTGGAGATAATGAATCAATTCCACATCATGACAGGTAGAGCAAAAATATATCTTTAAATAAAGGAAGGCAAAGAACAGAGATCATGGCTGTGTGTTAATAATGCTTATTGAGGACTTGAATCTCCCATGCCTTCAGCATAGTGAAGGTTATAGAGCAGTTCAATAAGGAATTTTCTTCTTCCCCTGAAATGTCTACTTAGACCAGTTTGAACAAATACTAAATACACTAGCTGGAGAGTTACAGCTTCCTTTGTGCTGTTACAATTCTAGATTTTTTTTTTTTTTAATATTTGGGGGAAAAGGAGGGTAAAGGTTTTTGAGGGAAGCTGGGTAGCAACTTCATGATCTCCATAAAACCAGTTATAAGGGTATTCATGCAACCATCTCTGTGGTGGGGAAAGCTCTGTGTTTTTGTATTCTGCTGTAAAAGCTGGACCTCCATTTATACCAGCAAGACCTTCCTAGACTCACTGAAACACCATGTGGTCTGAAATTACCTGATCAGACTGAAAAAGCTACTCTTCGTGATTGATGCTTATCTCTGGAGGCTTCGTTACTTTTCCCTTAAGCCCTTGGAGGGCTTCTGCGCAGCTATTTACCGCCTTCCATTGTATGCCCTTCCCATCTTCCCGAATACTAGATTTCCCAGCTCATAACTCTAAGAAGCGGCTTTATTTCAAAGTAGAAAGGGGCCTCAATATGTGGCCTATTATATCCATATCAGCTTGCCTTACTCTTTTCAAACAGCTATTGTGTTTTAATAGGGCCCTGCCTGGCAGGGGGAGTCCTTAATTCCTTCTATGTAAGAATGGCCAGCTTGAGTTACAGCAAACTGCAGGATGTTGCTCTGATCAAAAGGCCTCTGTTTTTAGAGATTCCCCTCCCAGCCCCCATTTGCTGCTTTTGTTTTTAAATCCTGGGCTAATAATTCAACATAGTAAGGTCATTTTAGCTTTTGATTTGAAAGCTTCAAGGTGTTAAAATTACTGACCTAGCATAGGAAAAATCAAGGCTGGGGACTCGAAAAAGATAAAGGGATTCCGGGTAATAAAGAGCAAGCACAGCACTCCTATTATCCTTTCCTTCTCCAGAATCTGTAGACTGGTCTCAGAGGGTTTGATTTGCTACAAAGCAACATAAGAAGGCTTGTTCGCTGTCTATCTGAGCTGTGTCACAGGTGCTGTGGTTCATTTCCTTTCAAGCAGTATTTGGGATAATCTCTGTACCACCTGTACTAATGCTGCCATGAATACAGAGATTCCTGAGCCTATACCAAAAAGCCTGAAAACAAATCATTAACATTTGTGTCACTCCTTTCCCTCTTTCCACACCCTTCAGCTGAAATAAACTGGAGTGGGTGAGACAGAACAGACTGCAAAAAATCCAGTCCGTTTGCAGTGTTGCATCACCCAGTCTCACCAAAATGTTAAGTGTTAATGATTTCCTATCTGCCCAGTTGTTAAAAAAGGATTTTTCCTTAAAGCCAGCCATCACGAATAACTTTCAGCATCTGTTTCATCTTAACATTGCTAACACATTTCAGAAGAAGTGTGTAAAAAATGTTAATTTCATTAGAGGAAGATGTTGATTTCCTTGAGGTTGATTTCATTGTCCCAAATGTTAATTTTAAAATCAATTTTAAAAGGCACTTGGTACAACAGCTTTGCATTGAGGAATGCTAATATTTCTATGCTACCTTCCAAGAGCAATAGCTAGAGAAATCATCCAATCATTGGTCTGCATCTTGCATATAGTCTAGTACACTTAAACCAATAGGTGAAGAATAGCAATCTCGTATTAAACTATGCTCATTCAGCAGTAATTTATTCATCACAGCAGTGAATCTGGGATTTCTTTCTCGATAGTGCCTGCCATTTTGTGTTGGCTCTCAGGGCTCTTTCCAGGCAAGGTAAACCTCACTTTGCTATTTTAGAGCATAGCCTTGGGGTAAGTGCGATTGGTCGCTTGGGGATGCTTTGTGAGTGGATGAGTTATTTAACAACAGAAATTGCCTGAGTTTTCAGGCCTTTTGAATTTCAGTATTTTCTATTGCTAGAGCTAGTTCTTTGTTACCTATTGTACCATAGTCTCTAATCCTAATACTCCTGATTATCCCTACTTACTGTGCTTTGGTTCACACCATGAAGCAGACTTGGAGCTCGTGACCTGGGTTCCTTTCAGATGAACTAAACTGAAAGATGTGTTCCAACTGCAAATGAGCATGCAGTCCATGGGACCAAACTACAGCTCGTCCAAAGTGTGTTTCAAGAAAAATGAACCCTGAAACACCCATAGCGTTGACATCAGGTCCTCTGCCCTGTTTTTCTCTAAAGATGTTTCGGTTAGTCTAGCCATAGCCTCTGATGGCAACTTTGCATTTGAGACTACCTTATTTTCACTTAAGACACTCAATTCCCTTTTAATGTCTTGGACACCTGTGTAACTGGAAAGAAAACTAGGGGAGGGGAGGAAAAAAAAGTGTTCATACTGGAGAAACAGCGTAAGTCTTCAAAGTGAGCTTTTCTTCCTTCGTCATGCTCTTGGTGGAAAATGCAAGCAGAGTGGTATAAGTTAATGAATAACGGCCCATGTTCCTTGCTTTCCCTTTAGTAGAGAAGGGATCCTGTGAACTCATTCAGCTCCGTGTGGTAACCAGAGGTGGCACCTGCTAGGGGGACAGCAGGGCCCTGGCAAGCTCTTCGGTCCTTCGTGGGGACGCGAGGCGCTCTCTGCATTGTGCATATTTGGCTTTGCCCGAGTTCAGCAGGCAGAGGCTAACTACTGTAGTGGGTTTCAATTGGGATGTTACCATAGCATCCTGGGACTTTTACAATCTATTTAGAAGTCCAAAGGTTTGAAAAGAGTGCTTGAAAGTTTCTGAACTCTGGCAAGTTGCCGAAATGTAATTACACAAAAGACAAAGCCTTACTGAAAGCAGCTCTGTTTGGAGAAGCAGCACCTGAGTGCTAGAGTTCCCAGCACAGCCGTTTCTAAGAGCTGGGGCTATTTTACCACAGTCTCCTCCCAAAACTTTTTCTTCTTCTTCTCCTATGCACGTGCCATCCCGCAAGCGTAGACTGGGTGTGCTGCAAGACGCAGCTTTCTCAGCAGTGGCGTTGGAAGAGATTTGAATCTGTGGGTTGGCTGCTCTAGGGCACATGATGGAAAAGAGTGAAAAAGTAAGACCTTGAGGTCCCTACTGCAAAAGCTGCGAGTTTCCTATTGAGCAAGAACCTTGCTTTAAATCTTTCTCAGAAGCTGTTTTGTTAATAGAGTACCCAGTTGCATAATAATTCTTGTGTGAAATACCAATGTTTGCAGTGAAATGGTGTTAACTGATGAACATTCAGTTCAATTTATAGTCTGTTTCAGCAAGACAAATAAAATTGCATCATTAGTAACTTTTTTTAATGTTCTAATTTGTCTACACTGTTTACTGGTAACATAGAGGGCCAAGACAGCTATTAGGTCTGCAGTAGGAGACTTTAAAACTTGCTGAGTGGTTAAAAGCTTTCTTCCAGGAGGATTCTCTGTAAATGGCCATGTTAAACACCGGAAAGGGGAAAAGAAGGAGTTAACTAGGTAAATGAGAAGTTATTTTCCTGCTTTTACTTCTAGGTCCACAAACCCACTTTCAAATGAATGAGGACAAACTAACAGCTTGTTAAGATGCCCTAGTTTGTTGTAAGTCTTTCTCCTGCACAAATGCACTGGTAAGCTATGGCCACCTGACTTTTCTAAGGGTATGAGTTATTCAGTGAGAGGAGGGCAAATAGAGGAAAGAGTGAGCAATCCTAAGGGAGGAATTTCAGCAGCTGTTAAACTTGCTGAGAATGTTTGAGCTAAGTTTGTTGCCTTGCTGTTGATGTCTTGCTTACTTAAACCATTCTTCTGGGACAGCAGCTTGTTTTATTTCTGTGTTCAAAAGAAACTGGAAAAGACATCTGTCCAAGTGTACATAAAGTCATGGGTAACATGTTGGTCATACTGCACACGTGCAGTTGGAATAACTGCAATAGCTTTTGGTAGTCACCATTTCTTTTTCTTTCGTCAGGGTTTATCTGCAGGCCATTGCTACTTGCCACATTAATGGTAACTTCGTCTCTGGGCAACTGTTAAGGAAAAGGTGGCAGAGTTATTTTTGTACTGCCCCTCTACTCGCTGTAAAAGAATTATAAGCATTATAAAACATATAGTGTGTTCAAAGTGTATAGTTTCTGTCCCTTGTAGTGGTGTTGACCCTGCCTGCGAACAGATCTGTTGATTTGTCAGTAGGCTTGTTGGATAGCTCCACCGTGGGCTGGAGGAGAAAGCTCGCTTCTTTGAGCTGAGCATTTACAACATATAAAAAGGAATTTATAAAGCAGGATCTCTGAAATGCAGCATCTTAACAGGGATAAAATTCTAACTCCTGTGGTTGCAGACTTGAGCTTTTGGGGCAAAATCCTCCTGTTGTATAGTTAAACAAAATCTTATTGCAAGAAATGAGGAATGAAAGAAACATTGAAACTCTTTTTTCTCAGCTAGCTTATGGCACTTGGCTGTCAGCACATCCAGGCGTGCTGATGTTCCAGCATATCCACCCACTCTTATAACTGAGTAAGCAACAACAAATGATATCATGCCCTCCTGCCTGCTAGGTTTAGAACCATCCCGTTCTGAACATGCGAGTGACTTGTTTTCACTTATTAGGGCTAAGAAGTAATATAGCAGGGCTGTCTGCTGTGAATTAATAGTATGTTAGCTTCATGTGTGGACCTTTCCCTTATAGATGTGTCAGGATTTGCTTCCAGATGGTGTAGGTACTGTAGCTGTTCTGAGCAACATAATTTGGGTACGTTTAGATGTATCATTGTGCAGCTAACCCTCCCCATTTCTTTCTCAGATTTAAACTTCTCCGAGTATTCTTTCTCATTCCCACAGGGATCTATACAACCGTACTCTTGCCTTCATCTTTTTTCTCTTCCTAAACATCTCCCTTATATGTGTCATCTTTTTGAAAGGTGCCTTCTCCAATTATACGAAGTTTCTTCTTTTTTATGTGTATCCCCCTTTTTCTCCATCAGCCTGTTGAATCATTGGCAAAACAACACAAACAAGAAATGAAAAAAGCCTTGCAAGTTGTGGATTGGGATAAGATGATCTGAAATACTATTTTCAGCTTTGTCACAGTTGCATTGTGGGACTCAAAGCAAGTTACTTTCCCTTACTCTGTACTCATTTTCTCTAAAGCAGAGAGCTACAGGACTTTGTAATGAATACTCTTCACTTACAGTGATGGTCATGGGAGCCCTTTCCTCTAATTTTTGTATATTTTGATCAGGCACAGAATTTATTTATTTACTTAAATCTCTTGGTACAATGGCCGTGCTTTTCTCTGGCTTGCACAGCACTGATACATGAATAAGGTTTCATAAATATGAAATAATATATTTGTCCATGATGCTTACATAAAAAAGTATTCCTGATTTCCAAGATTCAAGGATCATGAGTGTTTCTTAATCATAATGTGATTGTTTGTACTTATTTTACATGAGTTGCATTTCCTTCTGAATAGAAGGGCTAGAACCAGTGTTCTGCACATAGCTTTCAATACATGGCAGAAAGTTCTGTTTGTTTGCATCTCTTTGAGAACTGGGACACTAAAAAAGCAAAAATTCAGATTCATATCTGAAAAACTTGTATTGGCTTCTCTCCATCCTCCCATCCCCCAAATTGATGCATGGCTTTAATTTTGCTTATCTCTGGTATAATTCTCTCTGAAATATGAGGCCCTTTACTGTGCTAGGCAGCATAAAAGGATGATCGAAACTAGTTATACTTAAGGAGATGATTTTAAAATTGCAAACTGAAAGGGCTCCCAGTGACCATTGGATTTTGTCTGTTGTGGAGATGCTACCTATGGAGAAGTTCTGCTGTGATGAAAGATGAGCTTGTATCTTTTCATTAGTTCTCTACTGTGCAGGCAAGTTAAGCTGCTGTCCCAAGTGAATGTTTTTAATGATCTCTCTGGAGTGTTTGAAAGCTTTGTCCCACTTGCACAATTCAGAGTGAAATGCACAAAATCCATCTCTGAGGCGACCCTGTCATTGTACCTTTAGTATATAATGTTTGTATTTGCATTTCTATTGTTCTTATATGCTGAGCTTCACCATACCCAAAGGAGAGCTTCTTACACTTCAGAGAAACCTTTTTAAGACAAATGTTTACTATAAGAAGTTAGCCTGAAGTGCTTACAACTCAAATATGAGAAATTTGTACTAAAACGCAAGACTGTGAATATCAAATTGACTGTCTATCGTAACGACCAGCTACTATTCTCAAAATGCACTAGTACAAAGTGTCATTTAGGGAAGTGCCAGTCTACTTTTCATGACAACTAAAGTAGATCTTATACATCCAATACAGTCTATGTCTCAGTCAAGTAACCTAGAAATAAAATCTTGAGACTTCTGTTAGTTTTTTTGTTTTGTGGCTTCAAGGAAAACTGTGGTGAGAATAGTAGTGAAATTCAAATGGTGCTAAAATGGTGCTTCTCGTCAGACAATCAACAGTAATTCTTAGACAGCCCTTTTCCAATGGATTGGTCTCAAGACTTTAAGTGGCTCTTGGACACCCCTTGCTGGGATTCTTTAGAATGAATTTTACTTTCACAAACCTCTAATTCCTATAATTAAGTTCCAACATGGGGTTTTTGCAAATAGTCTTCTCTCTAGAGAACAGATGGATATAAGCTTTAGAGATTTGGTTTCACAAAATATAACTGCCAGTGGTTTTCTTGCTACTGTTCCAGCTGGCCCCAGAACATTCACATTGGTTCAGCTTTCTAACGTTCTCTTGTTTTCACTTTATCTCCACAGTTTTAACAGTGTGCGTCAAGGAACACACGTTTTGTTCCGTGAGTTCAGCTTTGTCCAAGCTACCCCTCATAACAGGGCATCTTTTCTTCGGACCTTCTGGAGATGTTTCCGAACAGTGGGGAAAAATGGAGGCAAGTATTCCAGCATCTGCTGCTGTCCTGTTACGTTGACATCAAAATTGTTGGCTAGACTATTAGTGCAGTACAAATACTGACACTGCACACTATTTTAATGTTCTAATGCTGTTAGAAGGGAAACATCATCACAGTAGCCTGTGGAATATTAAAAAATGCTCACAGCATAAGTTAGCGTAGGAGCACCTTGTTGTCTGTGCTACTTCCATTACAGAACAGCATGTCAAGCAACAGCAGATCAGAGGGAGGACATTTGTGGGCCTGTGCATGGGGATGCAAAGGGAGGAAAAAAAAAATGTGCTTGGGGTCAATGGATGGGAGCAGGATAGCAGACCTGGAGAGTATGGAGCATGAGGGCAACAGATACTGCCGTTATCAGGGGTTGAGATTTGACTAGGAGCTCTGCAGGAGGTAGGGGTTGTAGTGTTGTTGGGCTGTAGGGTGGTGAACATGGGCACCTAAGCTGTGCCTGAGCTAGTTCTGGCACGTATCCTAGATGACATTGCAGGAACCTGATGTCTGTGGAATGGGGACCACTGACAGCTGTGTGACCTCTTCCCCAACCCCACCTACAAGGAAAAAAGATTCAATGCCAAAATAGCTATTCAGCACTATACTATCTTGTCTAGCTATTCTTATACTGCACACTGTAGATTAGGTATTGGAGAACTGGCCAGAGTTCAAAATAAACTCATGTAACTACATGCAACTAAAATTAGGTTTTGGTTTAGTTTTCAGTTTAGAATTTTAAGCAAATATACTAAATGTTGCTGTACAAATGTGAATTTCAGTGGTCTTTGTGGTTTTTTTTTTTTTGTTGTTTTTTTTTGACTGAGCCTCACTTGTTTCAAGCCATTCAGCCTCACTTCTTCTTGCAGGGAAGACTAGAACCATCTTTTTAAATACAGATAAATCCTCAACTTCTGGCTAAGCTTTGCAAGACTTCTGCTCATGATGAACAGCTTCCAAGACTATAAATAATGAGATTACTTTTTTGACATATGTCATTTTAGATCCTTTGAAATTTGACAATTGTAGTTAAGCATGACAAAAACTCTAATTAGCTACTGAAGTGAATGGGTATGCTGTCTGTAGCACCTTCTTGCTAGTGATAGATACTGTTATGTTCCAAATCATTTATATTGGTTCAGGGATAATATTTTTAAGATATCAGGTAAATTATATGGTACTAATCTAACGAGTATGCAGTGAAGACATCTGTGATTGATATAAGGTCAGATCGTTGGCAGGAGAGAGAGAGTGTAGATTCCTGGAACGTGTTTCTGTAGGAGCAATGAGAGATGATAGTGAAGAAGTGGTCCCCCAGAACTGCAGTTGTCAGTGGTGAACCTTGTTGACAAATCGACCCATTCTTGTACTTTCAATGCAAGTTCTCACCAGGCTTTGTCTAACATCTGACCTTTGCCAGATGATGGGTACTTGGATTTGTTAGAAAGAACCAAAAACTTTTAGCTGCATAATATGTCAATTCTCTTTTACTTTTAGCAGTTTTATGTAAATATGGAAAAGGTCCTGGATGAAAATGTGATCACCAAGGTACTTTAAAGGGAAAGGGAGGACCGTAGGAACAAAAGCTCAGGTGAATACTACTATACTCTGGTTGTGGTCTTAAAAGAGCTCAGGATATGTTTTTCTGACTTCAGAGTTCAGTGGCTGCACTTCTTAGTCTGAGCAAATATGGTATGTTTACCTGTATATTTATATGTGTTTTATATATATGTATATACATGTTTTCTTTTTATGTTAACTAGAGACAGAAATGCATAATTTCAGAGAAGCGCTAACAAGATTTTCAGCCATTCAGTCCAACTTCTCTGGTTCTCTGGCAGTAATTTCAATGTAGAACCTTGTTTTTTATTCATTTTAGTTTTCCTTGCTCTGGGATTCTTGTCTCTAATGCATCACATAACAGGCATTAATTTCTTAATGGAATTTCTCTGTCTGCGATTAAAATATTTCTGCTACACTTGTGCATAGGAGAACTCAGAACATCCATGGTCTCTTAAGCACTAAACTCAATTTACTAAGAGGAAGCTGCCACCTAATCTGTGCAACATGACAGATGAAAGACGATTGTTACCACTCAGGCATAGACTAGACCTAGATTTATTTCTTTGAAATACATTGCTTTTAGGTGAATGCAGGAAGGAACCTTATACAGTAAATGGCAGCAACAGAAGTGAGTTTGGTGATCTGAACTACAAAATATGTCTCGTTACAGTAGAAAAAGTCAAACTGAGTGATGCCCAGAGCAAGTGACTTTCAAGTTGGAGCTTTCTTTAGAAGCATGGCTGGCTGTGTGTCTTCTAATTAGATTATTTCAGAAATTAAATTGTTTCTTTATGATCACTGCATGAGAACACAAGACTGTATGTATCAAAGAAAAATAGTTATGAGTTTGCATGGAATCGTAACTCTATCTATAGACAGTTTGTTGCTACAGCATCTCATTTTACACTGATACAATTACAACAATTTTAACGTCATTATGTGCAGGAGATAGATAAGTTAGAGTCCTGTTCAGAAATTCTGTTTATGGTATTCCCATACTATGCAATGGATCATAAGGCAAACAACCTGCTGGTTCTGGAATTAAAAGCCATATTGCTCCAGTTAACACTGGTATATAGCTTTTGAGATGTGAACTAGTGTCTCTCTGCGTTTGGTGCACTATGTCAGGTGAATGGAGAGTTACTCATGAAATGTCCATTTTATTTCAACTGAATTTCCGTGTGCAGAAGGAGGTGAAAATGCACCTTGTTTGCCTTTGACAGCAAGATTCTGTTCTGGCCCAGTTTTTTCTCCTTGGTTTCTCTCTGGGCAGGGATTGTTCCATGCTTCAGCATTCTGACCTTCATTTATGTTTTCAAAGAACTTTGAAGACACCTTTTGTCTTCCTCTGTCAAGAGTATTACATTCGCTAACTTCTGTGTCTTCCAGGATGTTTTTGTTGTTGTTTATTCCTTTGCCATAAAAATGTCTACTGCCAGTCATCCCTCTCATTTGCTTTCAGTTTCATTCCAGATCTGAGTTTCTGTTTTAGAAGTGGGTGGATGGCTTTTTCTTAGTTTTCTCTGTCTGTGGAGGGTGCAAACTGTGTAAATGCCAGCTTTGAGGAGATGGATCAACACAAATGAGAACTTGCATCAAAGTTTGCACCCTGTCTGGATGAAGCAAGAGACAATAAGATTAAAGATGTATGATGATGCAATTCCTAAGTTTACAAAAACTCAAATAAATAAAAATTTCCTATTTTGAGCATTTATTTGGGATTTTAGAAAAGCAGACAGTATTTCACAAATGAATGAACTGACCACTTAATCGGACTGCTAGTTGCTCCTGATCAATGCAGTGAAATTCTCCTTATAGATGAAGTAGTAAATTCTACAATTTTTGAAATAAGCGTGTCTTGACTTGGAGGGTACACTTTGTTCACCCAGACAGATGCATCTAGTCATGAGTTCTCAAAGGGCCGATAAAAGACAGATCTTTCTGAACAGAAGCAATACTCATGATCAGTGTACCTGCAGAACCATATATACACTAATTGAAGTGCACCCTAATTACTGTTTCTCTTGGCAGATTACTGTAGATATCACCCTTCTACTTAATTCCTTCTCCTTTTGAATTAATGGAATGTAGTTCTTCATGGAGAAATGAAGCAGCTTTTATATTACATTTTTCTATGTTAGCCCTGCTGCTTGATCAATTACTTGATCAATAACTTTCTAGTTACATTGTCATTCATACCATCTTTTATTTGGAGACTGGAGTTATTTTTCCTTTTTTTCTCCAAACAGTAAGGAAAAATCACTAGCTTCAGTAAATGTGTTAGTAACATAACAGACATCAAAAAAATAAAGAAAATGTTTAGGAAAAAGAAAAGAGGAGGATTTCAGTTTGGTGATATGGATCTGTTTTTTACAGGATTTCCCACTGTTTTTCAAAGGTTAGCAAGGTGCAGAGTTTTTGTTTTCAAGTATGCATTAGCATATCTGGGATTACACATTCTGGGGAAAAAATACAATTGGATTTATTTTAGAATGTGATCCAGCATCAAGAAACTGGGGTGGACTTCACAAAACTTCTTCCGTCCCGTAAACACTTAATGATATGCAGCACCCACAGAGGCTGTCAGAGGACAGCTAGCTTGTGTGTTGAGAAACACAGAGCATAATGCTTGGTTAGAAACAGATTTCTCCCAGAGAAAGGCAAAATGACCAGAAGTCTTGTTTTCCCTCTTCTTATGCTTAAATTGACCTCTTGGAATCTAGCTGACCTGTTCTTTTGAATTGTCTGTTCCTCAGGACTCTTTAATTAAAACTATGCTTTCTCAGTTTAAACAGCCCCTGCAGAGTTCTGCTGTGAAGCTTCATAAGGTCAACATATGCCTCTCCCAACCCCCATGGCTTTCATGTCTTGTTGGTTCTCTGTTTTTAATTAAAAAGAATTTTCCTTAAATGCTTTCCAGCCAATTAGAGAAATTTTGCACTGAGAAACTTGTTCCAGGCCTGATGTATTGAGAAGTGAACAGAAAGCTCAGTCAGGACCTCTGGCACTTTTTTTCTAGAGCCCCAGCTTTTTTTAGTGCTTTTCAACAGCATTTCTTTCTTTCTCTTTCTTTCTTTCTTTCTCTCTCTCTGTCTTTCTCTCTCTCTCTCTCTCTCTTTCATTTTTTATTTTTTATTTTTATTTTTTTCCTTCAATTTAAAATTGCCTCCAGGAAAAACAGTTGCTGTCTGATACCTTAGATATAGTCCTGGAATGGTTCAATACCAGGTACAGGGTCCTATTCTTCCTTGGCACTTTATTTAGATGCACACAGCACTGGAGCATAAAACTGCTGCAGAAAGTATGTTGGAATATATTGGTTAAGGATCATTTTTCCAGGCTGTTACCTTCAGACAAAGTACTGTTACTGCTTGTATGGAAATAAAATCTTATGTATTTATATTGTTTCTTTCACGTTTATCACATGGTGTAACAGATGACTCTTCACTTCTGCACACTTGAATTAAGAAATTGAAAGTCTAACTACTTTTGGAGCTTCTGGAGAGAAGATGTACCACAACCAAACACACATCTCTGCCAGGGAATGGGAAGTGATATGTCTATGAATAAGTCTTCTTGGCTTCACTGGGAAGGCTAGATTCCTTACAAAAATTAAAGAATTACCATATCTGTATGATTCATGTAACCTGGAGATTGAGAAGAGCTAGAAGGACTGCTGTTCTCCCAGCTCCTCTGAAAGATGTATTTTAATGCATTTCACTGACAGGATTACATCTTGAGGTTCTGAAACCCCTTCCTTTGCTAGTGTCATCCTAACACTTCCACATGTAATTCCTCA
Organism: Chauna torquata; assembly: GCA_013399475.1. Lineage (NCBI taxonomy): Eukaryota > Metazoa > Chordata > Aves > Anseriformes > Anhimidae > Chauna > Chauna torquata. Next base: position 222,786 of record VXAL01001194.1, on the reverse strand, counting down.
TGTTAAATTCTTCCCTCTCCCTCTTTTTTTTCACTCTCTCCCCCATAAGATTTTACAGTCCATTTATAGCTTAACCAGTCTCTTATTTAGTGAGATGCATAGAATGATGCAGTGATGATCAAGGCAAATGGCAGAATCTTCTGCCTTTTCCCTTTTGCTATTAAAACCAAATCAGATCTTTATATAATGTTGTAGGAAAGTTTTTATTAATCAGTAAGGGCTTGTGGTATGTCCTCAAGATGGTTAAGCTATGGATTTTAATACAATGTTCTCTGGAAGCTCGTTCTGCAGTGAAATAGCTTAAATGACTGATCTCCAGCTTTTGTTTACTTCATAGTTCTGTAGCCCTACAATTATAGCTGTTACTACTTACAATTTATTGATATAGCTATGTCTGGAACCACTGATGACTCTGGAATATCAGGACAAAGGATTTCTGAAACTAAGGAGAAATAAGCAGAGGATTACGTTATAGAGATGGTGAGGTATATCTACAGTCATTGTAAGTTAAAACATCTGCATTACGTAGATGCAAAGTGCACTGCAGTAATCACTTGTAGAAGTAGTAGCGCACAGGTCAGTGATCAAGTCTTCACCCAGCCTCTCCCTGAATTCAGTCTATACCATTTTATCTATGTAGTTTGTTGAAATTCAGTATAGTACACTAGAAGTCATCCTTACCGAATCTGTTTTTTCCCCCCCAATATTGCATTTCATTTTTACTGTGTCTCTGAACATGCAGCTGCTCACCTTAATTTTTCCAAATGTTTTTTCAACTTCATATTCTAGATGTGTATATCTCAATAAACTTTTTCCGGCAAAACAAATTTTCTGTTTTTCTAACATTTTTCTGGCTTTTTGTGTGTCTGATAGTTCTTCACTGGTTATGTCACTGGCAAATTAAGTTAATAAGTTCTTTATTTTTTGTCCCAGTTAGTGAAACATTTAAATGAGCTTGTGCACAGTGATCATTGTTGCATTCTGCTAAGCAATTATCTAAAATTCAACTGGCAATTATTATTACCATTTGCTTTGCAGTCTTTTGGCACATTGCCCATCTCTATGACAGCATCCTTATTCAAACCAACTGAAATGGATTTTTTCAATTAAGTTGCTTAAGACCTTTTTTTAGGTTCTGATATGGGCCTGGAGAGTTAGTATTCCAAATTGTAGGGAAGTTCCCTGGAATAAAATTAGTTCTAAGTTTTGTGATCTGGGCTGGG
>VXAL01001194.1:197762-221497 GCA_013399475.1 Chauna torquata | reverse complement strand
TAAATGAACTTGGTCTATCTATTTTTTCACTTGTGACAAGTTTTAAGAGGTGATCTGCCTGCTATATATGCATAGGTAATTATCCAGTAGAAGGTCTTTGAAGCATTGGCTTCATTAACTAGTATGTTTTATGATGTTTCTCATCGACTCTTCAGCAACAGAGATGCTAAAAAAAAAAAAAAAAGGGAGGGAGAAAGAAAAAGGAGATGAGCATCTTTTTTTCTGTTGATTCCTTATATTGTGACTTTTGCAAAGAGGTTGTAAGAAAACAAAAACCTCTGTGAAGCCCACATCTGCTTTCAACCCACTGTTAATTCTTAACCTGCCCTGAGACGTGAAAGTGCCTTAACTGAGAAAAGTGTTATCTTCATCCCTTCTCATTGAACAATGAAACATTTCTTCCCAAGCTGCTGGTTTCTAATGAATGTCTGTGCTGTATAATGCAGCGTTTTTACAGACAATCAAAACTCAGAGTTGATATTTCCATACCATACAATTCAGCACTATCTCAAGATACTATCTTGGGAACCTGGAAGTTGCAGAGGTATGTTTCTTTGGCAGCAGCCTGAGACTAGTTGATCTCTCAGCAGGTCAGTTGACATAAGAGCAGTGTTGTTATGGTGAGTCTGCGTAGCTCATTGCTGTGGAATAAACTCTGGCATTTGTGCTGAGCTACGTTGCAGTGTAGATGCAATCTGAGGAACAGCAATATGAAGAGAGAATGCATATTCCTGTTCAGCGTGAAGAATAAGGACCCTCCTTTACACACATGCAGTTAATTCTTCGAAGTGGCCTGGGTGCTAGAAGATGTCATGAGAAATGAAAGTGTATCTATCAATTTAATACTGTCATCCAGCTGCATGGATAATCTCTAAACAAGTCTTTTGTGTCTTTATTGTCCCAGCTGCTGCTTATAGCTTTTCTCTCTGGTTTTCTTTTTATTCATAATTTCCATCACTGTAAATTCACTTCCTAGCTTTTGTAAGTTAACCCTTTTGATTTACAGAACGTGTTCCTGACTGTAGATTGTGCCATCTCCTATTGGATCAAGCAGGCTTGATCTATATCTAAAAGGTTTTTGGTCTATTTGTTGATTGTGAGTATGGACAACTACAGTCTCTCACCACTGTTCTTCCTCTTCATGAAGTAGTTATACTCACCAAAAACTTTTAGTGCAGTTATTCTGGTGAAACAAGCTTGGAAATGCCATTTATTTCTTTTGGGAACAGATTCTTCCCTGTGGTGTAAAAAGGATTGACATAAGCTGAATTTCTATTTCTAGAACAATGTCACCAAACTCTTCCAGCAAATCTATTCTTACTAGGCAAGATAATTGATGCAAGCAAACTCATAATCTCTCAGGAAGTCCCTGCTCTGCATTTCGTTTTGAGGTCTTGGTGCCCTTCAGGACGCCCCTGTTTGACTGAAGGTGTGATGTTGAATTAGTTTAGCTAAACAGTGTAGCTGTGCTTAGGTGTAGAAGTTCTTACATCACCCTAAAGTTGTCTTACCTTAGTAAACTTATGTAAGTCTGGTTTAAGTCAGTATGATCATGAATAAAGGTGTTGTATATGATTAAAAAAAAATGCTGTATTCTGCTCTGTTATGCATCCATGGGGAATTCTAGATGAGTATCAGTAGAAGTGATCTACATGCATGATTAGTACTTTGATATGCAACTACTACTTTGTGAAATGCTGATATGGTAGTACTGTGGAAATCCTGTAATGTGCAAATGAGTTATGAAATATAATTGGCAATATTTATAAATGAAGCTTGATCCATTTTGAATTTGTCACAAGCACATGATTCTGATATTGTACAGTGTGATATCTTCCTTCACAAGCTGATCTGAGAGTGATTTGCCTTCCGTGGTCTTACTAAGCATGAACCTCATCACTTCTGATGGCACAATCCTTCCTTTTTGCAAACTGCAAAATATGGAAGTAGGAAAAAATATGGAAAAGTTAAATGACTTGTTCTATGTTACACTTTCACCAAAATAAATTCCCTCTCTTTAATCCCTTTCTTGGGGAACTGAGAGTGTATGGAATATTGCCTAGCTCAGTGAGGTGGATTTTCTTCATACAGGCAGCTGCATTTCATGATTTAAAAAAAAGATAAACTTATTTTTTTCTATTAGCTACAAAGACTTCCCAAAAGTAAATAATAGGTGTTTGGTGTCTTTCTGAGGTGCTGCCTAGCAGCACAGAAGTATACCATAAGGACACTTAATTGTAACTGGCGCTTCTAAGGCAATCTTCTGCTACACTGCTCACAGATGCTAAGGATACTCAACAGCATATCTGTGCTGTAGGAAACTCTTTTCTGAATTTTCAATGTGTTTTAAGTATTGTCTAGAGACTTGCCACAATAGTGTATGCTTTTCAAAACAACTCAGGATACAGATGTGTTGAAGAGGCATGAGGCTTCATCACTGCTGCGTGGTGTATGTTTCCAAGATGGTTTCTGCACTCACAAGGAAGACGGTAGAAAGAAGATTAAAAGTTGTGAAGAAGGAAATAAAGTTTTGGATATGGAAAAAAAAAAAAAAAAAGGCAGTATCGGGTAGAAAACTCTGAACATAATCACAAAACTGTTTAGGTTGGAAGGAACCTCTTGATCATCTGCTCAAGCAGGGTCAGCTACAGCATGTTGTCCAGGACAGTGTCTAGTTGGGTTTTGAATATTTCCACAGATGGAGACTTCATAACCTCTCTGGACAAACAGTTCCAGTGTTTGACCACCCTCAAATCTCAATGTGACCACTGTTAAACTAGAGCATCCAGATCCCATTGTTCTTTTATTCACTGAAATTTTAAGTTGGAATTCTTTCTCCAGAAAGAAAACCAGAGGAATTGCTAACAAACCAGGTGTGAATGACTGTCAGAAACATAGCTTTCTCTTTCTTCCCCTTTTTATAAGGGCTTAAATATCTATGAAATTAGCCTCATCACGGTCTTCTTAGGTTCTTCTAGAGCAAGTTCTGTTTTAGTTTAATTTCTCTCTTCAAGTATGACAAGTTTATGTGTTGTGTGTGTGATTGTTGGTTGTTTTCTGTGTGCCCTTTCTCAGTATCTTGTAGTAGATTTCAACAACGTTTAACAGAAAAATAGGACTCAGATGTGTTCCTGAAAGCTTCATGAAATGGTCGTTCAGGTATAAAGACAAAGACCTTAGAAACGCTTCAAGTGCAGGAAAAGCTTCAGTAGAAGTTCACACCTTCCTAGGCTTTAATGTCAGTTTAGTCAAAACCCACAAGTCTGTAGGAGAAAAGCTTTGTCAGTTCCAGTGCTCACAGAGCTACCTGTTAAAACTTGTCTTCTGAGGTTTTCCTGCGTTAAGGTCCAGGCCCAGAAGCAGTCAAAGTTTACATCAGCTGACTTAATAAACTGGTATAAATTCCTCAGTAGAACTTGTGTATTATTTGTAATAGTGAAAATAACCTGTTGTTGCTAAAGATAAGAAGCGATAGTAGGGATTGGAGAGTACAAGGAGTCGAGTACATAATAAACCTAAAGGAAACCAAACAGTTGAAAATAAATGGATTTTTTTTGGTGGTGGTGGTGGAAAGTGCAAGTATGTCAGGTTCCAAAGTTTTGACAAGTGTTCATTTTTGTAGAGGGAGGGGGGAAGTCAGGAAAGGTGATATTATTCTGAATGGAATTTCAGCCTTTCCCTTTTTTGTTCCATTGCGCTGTGGAACAAACTGTCTTTCTGAACTATATTCACCCCCCTCCTCTATTTAGCTCTACCTGCTCATTTTTTGTTATTTATTATCATCTTACTGTCCTTCTGAGTTTATCTGTGTTTATTATGATCATCTGTTTCTCAAATATTTGTTTCCTTCTGGCCCTGGTGTCTGGTTATCTGTTACTACTTTTCGCCCCACTCTTCCTGCTGGAGTTATCACATATTGCAAGTTCTCATCCACCTTCCAGTCAAATTTCCTTTACATAATTCCCAGAATAACTTATTCGTTATCTGCAAGGAAGTCAAGCTGTTAGTGCTTTTGGTGTGATGCTGTCTCTGCATCACTGTCTTATGCCAGACCAAAAAATTTTTCTTTATTTCTTCTTTCGCCACTCTCCATTCTGCCAATAGATATTTCTTCAGTTCTGCCAGCAGTGGCAGAGGGATTGCTGTACTGTGCAAAACTACCATACAGAGCACATACTAGCCAGCATGATTAGGATAATGAACATTTAATATTGGAGCTTCTTCCTGAAAGAATTTTAATTTTTCTGTCTACTCTGATTGGAAACTTCTTTTATCAAATCCTTGAAATGACTGATCCTAGTGCAATTGTCCTTAAGGAGCTGTGAAGTGTTTCATTGCTTTCTTTTGTGACAGACAGAACCTCAAGTGTGATGTCTTAATTTAAAAGTGGTAAATAATGATGACACTTTTCTATACCTGCTGTCTGAGGATCTATGTTTTACAGATGTTAAGGAATGAAGCCTCCCAAAACTCTTGACAGTACTATTTTCGCTTTACAGTTGCAAAAAGCAAGACAGGGAAATGAAGTGACTAGGTGAGGTTCACATAGTTGGAGATAAAATCAAGATCTCTGACCTTTTCACATTACTTACTCAATTTTATATGCTAAAAATGTTTTTGTTACAGATATAGGCTTCTTTTACCATGAGACAAATAGAAAAACATATATAATACTATAAAGCAATATTGTTTAAATGAACTGTTTTTAAAAAAACTGGTTTCTATTTAATTTGTAACAGTTTTGAGTGATCATTGGCTTACTCAGAAGAGTATACCACTGTGCATGACCTGCATGGGATCATAGGATGTATTTTTTAGTTAAGTTTGGCATTGCAACTCCCTTCACTATTTACTTTTCTAGACAAAATGTTTAGAGCAAAATAGAAGTCAGCTAACAAATGTTGTAAGGTTCATCTCTATTGTAGAACCACGTGCTTAGTACCACTTTCACAATAATCCTTGTAATTTCATGTGCATTTACCTTGGCTCATAAGCATTCTGGTGTTTAGCTGGTAACTTTATCGCTTAGAAGGCAAATCCCCTTGTATAGAAGTTGCTGGCTTCTAATGTAAAATTGGCAAGAGATTTTCTGTTTTGAAGGAGCTTAAAATAGAAACTACTTCATATGCTGGAGTATTTCTTTATTCATCTTCCCTCATTGTAAATTCAGAATATTTTCCTTTTACACAGAGGTTGCAGTCTTTTGTTGTTTCTCCGTAACTTCAAAGTACTAACTAGTGGAGTCTTGTTCAAGCATGTTGTTCTTCAAGAGACCACCTTATAAAATAACATACTGTTCTTTCCCATTAGGTCCAGGCTGCTGGGTGAGTTGCATGTTATGTCTGGTGAAAGATTTCCTAAGCACATCTGTTCTGTGAAGAGCCATCTTCTGAGTTCTTCTGTTTAAATCATAGAGAGCAGAAGTCTAGAACCTGATCTGGCTCTTCTATGCCTCCCTATTTATCTAGAAATAGGGGTTTATAAGGTGAGCTTTGGATCTCAAACCCAGCAAAGTGGGATTTTGGCATTTACTCTAATGAGGCTGCTGCACTGGAAAGTTGCGCGTGTGCAGTTGAGTAACCGAAGCTAAAGAATACCTGCTGGAGCTGCAGCTGTTCCTTTCTACCTTTTTGAACTGAAGGAATAAACATGTAATAAAAAATACAAAGGGACATATATTGGTGAAGAGGGTTCTTAGTCTGTTAGTCTTGACATAGGCTGCATAAGGAAGATGTGTGAAGGACACCAGGAAGAAAAAGGAGGAAAACACTTTTTGGAAAGTTAGTCTTCATGTGCAAGATGTACAGAGTAATTTGGGTTGGGAGCAAACTCTGTGGGTCACTTGGGTCAGTCACCTCCTCTGAGCAGGTCCAGGGCTCTCCCCAGCCGAGTTTTGAGCATCTCCAATGCTGGAGATGCCCCTCTGAGTAAGCTGTCCCAGTGTTTGACTACTCCGGTTGTAAATTTTTTTTTTCCTCCTAACATCTGATCAAAATTTTCCTTGTTGCGGCTTTCATCCACAGCCTCTTGTCCTATGAGAATACAATTTTGATGCACAAACTAGAAATCTAGTTTCCATAGACTTCTTTTATAGAAGAAAGAGACCAGAGAAGGGCTGGTCCATAGGGCAGTTTTGAACAGTTCAGGTGGGATCTTGCTGTGAATTTCTATATGGGAATCTCTCTCTGTATTGATTATATGAGTAGTGTATGTAGAGCAGCCTTAGAGGACCTAAGTTTGGTACCTGAGATTGGGCAGCAAAAAAATTACCCTTCCATTCTGCATTTCACACGTGCCATTTTCCAGAGGAATACATTAAACCCTTAGCATCTTTCTGATGATGCTGTGTTGTTTCATTTTAGTTTGTCACTCACTGTTCTGTAGTGCCCATAAATAAACCTCTTAGGAAAGTGTTTGATTCCAAGATGCTCTTCTTCCCTTATAAATCTTCCACAGCTTTTGTATCTAAAGTATCCCCTAAGTAAAGGAATGAAAGTGAATATATTAAATCTTATTAGACTAGAGGAGTTAAGAAACAAATCAACAGTCACTGAAATCAAATTTATAATGTCTTGAAGTATTTCCTTTGGAAGCCTGTCTAAGACATCTTGGAGATCTAATGTTACAGGGAAAAAAAAAAAGTAGTGAAATGTTACTTACCCATTTCTCAGAAAATGAACACTGCCAGCTTTAGCAGATGAAGAAATTAAACATGGTAACTCAGGGAAGCAAGATTTTTAGCGTGGAGTATAGCTACTGAAAACTTTATTTATTCTTTCTTTTGCCTTTATCTGTCAGAGGAATGTATCTGCAACATCCCTCTACACACGCTGTCACACAGTTTCTGGAGCTTTGTTTGGTAAGAGCTTAAGCTAATTTCAAATAAATTAGTCTAGTTCTTTTGTACTCATATTATTTTAGATAATAGACATGGTTTAGCTGTATGCAGAGCAAATCTGTAGGTAAATAGCTGATGTCGAATAGTGTGACAGCATTTTTTTTGTTGACACCAAGTGGAAGATGTAAGCATTTTCCTCCCTTCCCCGCTCCTCTCATTGTACATAATCTGGTGGAACAAAAGTGGGACGAGCAAAGAAATACAAGCTGACAACTCCTGAGTCCTAATCCTGTTAGGCTGTGTCTTGGACAAATCACTTAGCCTCAATGCACCTTTGTGTTCCTATTTATAACCTGGACTTCCACCTGTTAAGTTGGACTAAGTAGTCTTTGGACATATGAGTTTTGGCTGGATAAGTAAAGCTGAGACTACTTAGATGTCTGTATAGATCAAATTTGACAGCATCAAGGGTTTTAATGAACTCTCACTTGTTTTGTTAGTGTTAAGCAGTTAATTTTTGACAGAGAAGCATGTAAACTTCATTGTAGCTTCCTTTCGTTAAAATAACGACTCTTTAAATACATAAAGAATGAGTAAAACAGTGTAAGCATTTGAAATTTAAAAACTTTGATATCAGTCTTCCTTCTCATCTTCCCTTCTACCTCCCCCCTCTTGCCATTCCCCGATTCAGAGTCAGAAGTTTTTTTCCTATGGGAATTTTTCTGCCTTTTAACAGCTCTTTGGATGATATTAAATACGTTCTGAAAGAAGGAAGAAAAGACTTTTTGATAGTTAAAATAGGATTTCAAGAGCTATATCTATTCATGCAAAAACTAACTAAACCTGCAGAGAGGAAACATGAAAGTGGTGGCTCAGTTTGTTGTGGTTTGGTTGTAGAAAACTGTCACACACAATATACTCAATAATCTTGAACTCTTTCAGACCAAGCATTTTTCAGCAGAGATGAAGTAGACCAATGTTTTTTAGCCAGAAAGTTGAAATTTGTTTCCTAGCCTTGATGCTTTTCTTGCTGTATTTGTATTTGAGCATTTACTAAATGGTTATTAAAAAATTAGGTGTTGGTGAAATACAGCTGATACTTAATTTGTGTGTATTTGTATGATTGTATTTCTGATTGGTAAGAACAGAACACATTTGAAATGTGAAAACTCAGATTATGCAAGTGAAATTGTACAAACAAATCAATCTTCTTAATTGCCCTTTCTTTTTTGAGCATTCTTTACGTAATGTGGATATAGGTAGAGAAGAACTTTACTATTTACTCACTTATGACTACCCTGCAGGGCACAGACCTCAATATTCGATCACCTCTAAGGAATGGCTGTCAGGTATTTTGGGAAGAGGCTTAGGTAAGTAAGGTAATCTCATATTTTAAGCAGCCTCAAAGCACTGAATATTTGCTTGTTGCTAAGTTAACTCTCCTTAGAAAATTATTTATTTGACTTGTAAGGTCATTTGCAGGCAACATGGCAAAAGGAGTTTATGTGACTTCTAAAGTTACACAACAATCATCAATGTGAAACCAGACTGTAGTTATAAAGAGGAGTCTGAATCATCAGCGAGTTAACTGTGTCATCTAACATGTTCCTTACAGCCTAGTCTGTGTGGAACATCATTGTCCGTGTTATAGCTAGAAGTTATTCTAAAATCTTATTTTTAGACTATAGTAGCTTTTTGAGGAAATACAAGCAAAAATAAATAATTCCAGGATGGAATAGCTTATATTTCTGTAGAACAGATGATTTAAAGAAAACATTAGAGTTTTCTTCAAAATACTGAGTTTTCAAGTTACTGAGGTGTTCAGGAGTGACTTTTCTACTCTTCGGGAAACTTATACAGATAACTTTGGGCTTGATGTGGTTTCAAGGTAAGTTCAGTTACGATAGATATTATTCACCTGGAGCCCTGAAGAGAAGTTAGCATTCTGGTTGCCTTCTGTGATGGTTTTGAGGAGAAACAAAACCAAACAAACAAAAGCAATAACACTTGAGAAATAATTGTTAGTGATAACTCACAGAAAATACCTTAGATTTAACCTCTTAGGTGAGCTCACATTTGCTGTAATTGGAAGTGCAATGCAGAACTTTTGGGGGCTTGAGTGCAACTAGAGTGGACTGTGGACTGCTGATTTTTCTGCACAAGTATTTTTTTTTCTCTTTAACTGAGGGATTAGGCAGATATAGACAGTAGAGTGTTTTCCTGTCATTTTACTACTTCTGTATTGATTTTTTAATAGGTTATTTTTAACTTAGATCACTTTAGTAATCAGATTTATAACACATCCCCTAAAACAATTGATTTGGCAAACTGAAAGAGCAGTGAACTGTGACAGTGGAGCATATAGAAGTGAGAAACAGTTAAATTTACTACCAGAGAAAGAGATACAGGTATTCCACCTCCACTGTACAAATTGAAACCTACCTGATGAAATATACACACTTTTTTTCCACTGAATGCCATATGTGTTAGGGTTTATTCTTGTTAGAACTGTAAACATTATCATTTGCAATTCTTCGCTACAAGAATTTAAGCAAAAAAATCTGTGAAATTTTATAGCTGTCTATGGCCTTGATGCCTGTGTACCTTAGTATAACAGCAAGTAGCAAAATAAAAATGTGATTCTAATTGAAAGCTTTAAAAAATATTATCCAATTATCTTAACCAACATACTCTATCTCTCCTTGCCATGATAGTTATAAATTAAAACTAATTGTGGCTGACAACTCTCCTCCCCCTAACAGAGTAGGTTAAGTAGCTTTTGATGGATGTCTAAAATATAATTACCTTGCTCATTATAAAGATGAGCGTAGCAGAAAGTAGGGAAGTTTGGGTACAAGTGGCAGTAGATGTCATTGACTAATTAGTAATACTGAAATGAAAATTAATAAACTTGGGGTGGGGGGAAAAACCCTTGTATGGTGCTTCACAAGCTGGACTTTGGGCTCGTTATTGATATGGTTGAGCTTTCTTTTATTTTACATTTCTTTCTCCTGAAGTCACCAGATAAAGAACGATGCATACACATACTTTTCTTGATGCTTGACAGTGGATCACACTCAACTGGGTGAATGGGATTAGTTGTAACTCAATTGGGTGACATTTGGCAAAATTCCGTTTAGGCTTTAACTGAACTACCTCAGATTCCACTAGTGTTAATATCTTAAAATGTTCAGCAGCTTTGAAATTCATTGCATAGTTTGTTCTCCTGTTTCTGCATGTGTAACTATATTATTTTTTCCACTTACAGTAGTGTACAGGAGAGGTACTGAAGCAATGTTGTGTTCTGCAGTTTTAGCCTGGTGTGGAAGTTACTTCTCCAAGAAATCCTTTGATTCTCTTCTTTTACAATTTTAGCATGCGATTTTCATGTTTGAATGCTTTTTTTAAAAAAAAAAGTCTAGGGACCACTAGGACATCAGGGCAGTTCAATTTCTTTTTAACTCAGTTGTGTTGAGTAACTTTAATGCAAGTGTCTGCATACACTGAACAGATGCATACTCCTAAAGCTACAGGGTGCAATCCCCTTGCTTCCAAGTAGTGTCGAGTGGATTTATAAAGGGACAAATGCATCACTATAGATTGATAGGAGGCTGGAATACAACAAAAGAGAGGCAAACTACTACATTGTTTGTTTGTTTGTTTGTTTGTTTTTTTGAAGGAGTTTCAAAATTCTGAAGGATGTTAAGTTTTTGCTTGTTGAGAAGCAAAGTCCCAATCCCAGCATGGTTTACCCCAGTCAGAGGTCAGTTTGAAGAAGCTGCCCAGTAACTACATTATCTGTGTAGGTTTTGTCCATAATGGAAATGGAGGTGTTGTAGCAGAGATGTTTTCCTTTTTTTAGGGGGCGGGGGAAAGCATGGTATATTGCATTATTTCTTAAAGCAGCCGTCTTCAACTATAAATACATAAGCAGGTTAGAGCACAGGGGAGCACCTGTTCCCTGGCATTTTCTGACAATTGAATATCTAAGTGTGTACCTTTTATTGACGGAACAGCTTACTATCTGTGTGTGAGCTGAAACATCTGAATAACTGGCAGCTGGGTCTTCTCCCAGTAAAATTGCAGGCATTCTCCTCTTATCATACTATCCTCTCTTGTATTCCCTCTCGTTGGCTTCAGTCCCTCTCTGAAATCTTCTGTTTCAAGGGCAGAGTCTGCCAAGGGTGCGTTGGCAAGAAAAGCAGATTCTCCCTCTCTTTGAAGAGCTGGTGTCACTCATTAGCATGTGAGAAGAGTGGTTGTAAACAAACAATGAATTATGTGGAGTTCTGTATAGCATTAATTCTAGTGAAGTATACAAGGACATGCAGCTGGCAAGATAAGGTAGATATACCATTATTACTTAGGAACAACTGATCCCAGCATATAGTGAAATGCTTGCTACTTTATCCCAGAAGCCTTATTGTAGCTAGAACAACTGATACGGTCTTTGTATTTGCATTACCTCTGGTGGGTTTTTTGAGTTGATTCTAACAGGTGAAAGAGAATCAAGAAAGTGTGTGTGCATGTCCTGTGGAGTTGTCCAATATTCAGTTAAGTGCTGTCACCTGTAATGCATTTTAAGATCCCTCATTGTATCTGTAATACAAATAAAGGGAATATACAAGACTGTGTTCCACCACACAGTGGGAATGGGTTGCCCAGAGCAAGGTGGAATTCTGCAAGTTGAAACCTGTTCTTTTAGAGATTGTACCTTTGTTACCTTGAAAGCAACGTAATTGATCTTTCCTCACAATCAAGCAGTTTTAAACTGGCTTTAAAACCAGACTAGCGTGCTTCACGTGGTTGTGGAACGTTCATTGTTGGTTTATCCTAATTTGCAGTGGAAAAAGCTTCAACTCAGTACTTAAGGATATCCTAGTGATGCAATTTCTTGTGGTAAGAGCTATGCAGGGAGAAGAGGCCTATTGTGTTCATATGCCTAGGATAAATCATAGACTGAAATTGATTTCTTCTCTGAATGCATCTGAGATTTTACTAATACCTTAATTAAAGCTGCAGTTTCATGTCAGCATAACCTGATCGCTGCCTAGCTAGATACTGCCTTCTCACATCCTTCTTATGCCAGCCCCAGGACTTGTCCGTTCTTGTACTGATCTGTCTCAGCATGCTAAACTGGCAGAAAGCTATGTAGTACTTCTGCTGGTTGAGTTAGTTTTCTGCCAGCATTGCACACTGAACTGTGCCAGTGCAAGGTTGCACACGAGGTGGGATGCAGAGGGTGGTGCCATGGAACCACAGCCGAACTCAAACCAACTAGCACTTTATAAATGCCATAATTCCCATTTTGACAGACCTGGCCCTAAAATACAGGTCATATTGCTTTGTGTTGACACTTGGCCCAGTCTAATTAGCTAATACAATGCAATATACTAATACTTTGTTTTAAAACCTCTTTTAGAGAGTAATACACTTGCAGAGTTTATAGCCAGAAAGTACCATTAGGCCATGTAGCCTGACCTGTATAGCACGTCATTAAACTTCACTTAGTAACACCAGTATTGAGCCAAAACGCTTTTGTCTGACTGAAAAATCATTTGCATATCTTCCAGAAGGGCATTCAGTTTTGATTAAGTCATGTGGTACTGAAGGGGCCGAAGGGCCCCTGGGAAAAATAGCAGCAGGAAGCAGTCAGCTGGTGGTGCTGCCAGAGCAATTAGGCTGGCCTGCAGCCCGGTCCCCATGAAGTACCAAGTTTTTACGGGAAGGAGGGCTGCTAGAAATAGCTTGCTCTCAAACACCTTCTGCCCGGTGTGTTCCTACATGCTCTAACACACGGGCAGGAGGCCCGAGCAATGCGCAGCAGTTCTGCACACACGCGGTAGGGTGGCTCCTGGGCAGGCTCTGCTCTCAGCCACTGCTGAGAAGAACGATTGCTTGTACAGACTGATTGTGATAACAGAAGGGCCTGGTGAGAAAGAAACCCTCCCAGCAGAGGAGGAAGGTTGCTGGTGATTTTTTTTTTTTTATAACTTTGGTTTTGTAAGAGGACAGAATTTACTAAGATTTACTTGATTTTGAACTGAAAAATATTAGGGGCTAGTAAAATCAAAATCCTGAATACTACACTACAATCTCAAGCTGTGGCAGTCTCTAACAATGTGGTTTTCTTCACCTTAAATATATATTTTTAAAAGTCTATGAAAATTATATTCTTTTAAATATATGAATCACATGTTAAAGCCAATTTCTTAGTCTTCTTTTCAATAAGCCAAATTAATTTGTCACCTTGAATCTCTCGGTCTAAGGCATGTATTGTAAGCACGTGATCATTTTTGCAGCTGTTTTGACTCCTTTTCAATTCTCACCATCATTCCTGAGTTGTGGGTATTTCAGACTGGCCAAATGCTGGTAACTCAGCCTCTCTAATTGACATTACTGTTTTTACTCATCTGAAGATGACTGCCCTCCTGATTACATTGTTCTGAGCATCCGTGTTTACCTTCCTCTCCGCTTATCTTTACAGAAGCTGTTTACCAGGTGGAGTTCTGTGCATTCTTTGTGTCTAGATACAGTGTTTCACATGTGATGGTGCTCTAAACTAGGTGTAAGCAAACTATGTCAGTGAGGTTTTTCTGTGTTACTACTCTTTCCTCAAATTTTTGATGTTTCCACAGTTGCTGTATGGCTCACAAATTAATTTTTGTTCTGTTCTAGGCGATTAATTAAACAAGTGCTTTAGAATGTAGAACTATGGTGGTATTCTTGGGGGTCCCAGGTGAAATGCACCGTCTAAGTGGGGATTCCCCCATCCTCGTTTTGAGATATAACAGCTATCCTGTGAATGTGTTCTTTTATAGCATTCACATTTTTTAATTACACCACTGTTTAGTATAGTGCAGTATCTCTCAAAGCCTGTTATTTGATGCTTTTTTTTTTTTTTACATCTAGGTTTTTGTTCCCATTTGAAAAGATAACAATTCACCAACATTATTTTTTTCATAGTTGATAGCTATTAGTAGGTAATTGAGGAAGTCCAGCATTTCCTGTTTTAATGTTTTCTTTGGGAGTACTATTGAGCTGGCCATGATACAAATATCTAGGTCATCTTCTGGCAGCACTGTAGGTCCTGTTTCAACCCCATCTTTGCACTACCTCCTGCATGCTCCTGTTGGGTAACCACTTCAGTCAGAGTAAGCCCCTGATCTTACAATTTTTAAGTGCTAATGGAAATTTAGCTTTCTTCTAGTCCTTCAAAATTTCCCAGGTGTTTCAGATTTTGCAAATCAATTCTCCACAGTGCTCAGAGCTTCTCAGCCAACTCTCTTCAAAATTCTGACAAATTATGAACATCTGTTTTTAATTGCTTAATATGTTAAGTACCACTCCACTACTGACATCTTCCCAAGTTATCACTGAGATGGAAAATGTTTGCATTGAGCAGAAAAAGAGGGATGATATGTCTTATATTAAATACAGTACATACTTTTTCTGAATACTACTTTATTCCCCCCCCACCCCCCATAGAGCAAAATGTCAAGAGCACTATCATTACGACAGTTTTCTCCTGGTACACGTATCATTATCTTTTTGTCCCCTGATTTTAGCCCTCTTTCATTTTGTTTCTCTTTTCAATTTTCTGCAAATTCCTGGCTTCTCACTATTATTTACTGCTGTCAGCAGAGCTTTTTTTTTTTTTTTTTTACATTGTATTATTTATTTTTATACTGCTTTAGGAGTCCATGAAAGACATCTGTGCCAACACTTCATCAGTTTTACTTGGATCTTCCAATTGAAATATACCAGAAAAGTAGTTAAAATATTATCAATGTTTTGGCAGAGCACTTCATCTCTCCTATTGTCTGAATTTCATCTTGTGTAGGCTGCGCACCTTTTGGAAAGGAAAATATATGATGTTCTATCCAAATAAAGTATAATAAAAAAATGAAGATGTTGGCACTACTTTGACAATGAATTTTTTATTAAGTATGCAAGAATGATAGACATTATGAAGAAACTAGGAAAAAAATTAATTTTACAATGCTTAAGAATAGTGTTTGCATAGTACAGGATATGGTGATAGAACTTACACAGACTTGAGGTGGATAAAGTTTCTGCTCATTCCTAATTTTAGCACTTTCTGACATTTACAGTGCTTAGCCATACAAATATAATTCTGTATCAGTGTCATGTTTTTAAAAGGCCTTTCCTTGTTTTTTTTTGAGATGAACAAAATCTCACACAACTGACATAATTGATTGATACTAACTGCCTTCCTATCCCATGTACTGAAGAAATTCCATAACAGGTAATTCTTCTTGTGTTCATTCTATAAGATATGCATGAAATTAGGTAACAGCTGGGCAAAACCTTGTTATATTTTTCGCATGACTTCCAAAACATCTGAAGATGTAAACAGGGAAAATTTCAGTTTGAAATGGGAAATTGTAACGTAGGAATTTCAGTGTGTAGGCAGTGCTGTAAAGTTTCTAAAAGGGTTATTAATCTATAAATGGGTTTATCCCTGCTTATCCTTATTTTACTCTATTGAGTGGACAAATAAACTTTTAGACTGAAAAGATCCAAAAGCAGTTATTTCAGTTTACTTACATTAGAGAAGTTTGTTGTAATGTCATTTGCTGTTCATAAAGTTGAATAGTAAATCTGCTAAATATAGATAGAAACTGACTGTAAAGGCAAGATACACCTTGTGTTGCCATGTCAGTCCAAGCGTGGGTGGATTTTCAGAATTGTGAATTCTTCAGCTATTAATAATCTGCTCTCTGCATAGAAGTCTAATCTGGTAATTTTTTAGAATTAATTATTACACTTTCAACCACCTGATAATCATGAGTAACTCTTAAAAAAAAAAAAAAAAAATCCAAAACTTCAAAAGGGTAAGTAGTTCCATTACTAGGAAAGAAAATTGACTCAGTTGGAAAACCTTAAGGCAGACATGGCACTTTTGAAGGAGACGCACCTTTCCAAGTCAAATACAAATGCATAAGAGAGACAGGGTGGAACTAGCTGCATCTAATGACTTTTTTGCCCAGAGCAAGGGATGTTCCTGTCTTGTTTAATAAAACTTTAAAATTCAACCTCTGAATGCTACAAAACAGAGGCTTATAGACTATTGCTGTGTACTAAAGTCACTGGTTAAAGATTCATTTGTCCTTAATTAAGATGACCCTAACTTTCTTCAGATGGTGGCTACTGGAGGGTATAATTGGAAGCATCTGGCACTTGTTCACTGAATTTAGCATGATTTTTTTACTCTTGTAAGAGATTCTTCAGTAGATAAATTCAGAATGATTTATCCTTTTAATTCTCTAGCTTTAATAACCATAAGCTATTTCCTTAATGATTTAGAATTGCATGATGCAGAAGATAGTTAAACTTATTTTCCAAGAGATGAATTTCCTGCTTTTTCACCAATGTCGACTTTTTTTTTTTAACCAGGAATATTATGGATTTCATTTGCATTTTCTAATCGCAGTTGCTATCATTTTTAGGGCTATGAAATACAGCCTGTCACTGTCCTCTTTGCTATGGAGGTAGGGATGTTTTGTGGATTGCATTCTGAGAAAGATGACGCATTGCTTTTGGATATGGGAGAAATAGGAGGAGACTTTTACTGACAGGCCTGTGCCCAGCTATTCTGCAAGGTTGCTTGCAAGGAAACTGCGTTTTTCCAAGGAGGGCAAGATAAGGAGTAGTCCTGCCCTCCACTCTGCTACTAATTTCTTTCCCTTCCTTTGTGGTGGCACAGCTAGCTGTGTGGTGAAGACAGCACAGAGCTGATCCAAACAAAAATAACCTAGAAAAAAGAAGTTACATCTCAGTTTAATCAGGCTCTTGTTCCATTCACAATGGAGCTGTATATGCATCTGTGGAGAAGATAGGAGTGAAGGGCAGGGAGGAGAGTAGGTCTAACCTTTTCAGTAGATGACCAAGTCTGAAACCTGTGTTTGTACTACAGCTTTGCTTGGTGGTGACATAGAGGGCCTAGCAGGCCAAACTTTCTCTTGATGCCATAAAGTTTCTGTTCCTTGGAAAACAATTTATAACCTCAGGTCTCTTGTTTACAACTGTAGCATAAGCTATCAACAGCTTGCTAAATTTGTCATGTCTGGTCTTTAGTGTGTGCTGAAGAGTGGGTGCAAAAGCAAAAGGATGACTAGTATATTGACTCAAATAACATTTTACCAAAAATACCCTGGTTGCAGGTATTTAGAGCCTCTCACTGAACTTTTGATACAGAAAGTATTATGGATGTCTAACCCAAGGATATTAATGAAATCCTCTCTGGTATCAGTCCTACCCTTTTCTCAGTTTATGGTTCTGCTCATCCAAAGTTGTCAGAATATTGTTTCAACTTTTTTCAAAAGCCCACTTATGTTACAGCCAATGAAGTAGCTTTTTCTTTCTCCCTTTCTCCCTTTCTCTTCTTCCTGTCTAACTTTCCTATGTACATTATAATTTGCTGTGCATACAGAAAAGAGTTTTTGCCCAAACCATGGATGTAGTGAAAGCTGCTTTGACAAGCAACTTTAATATCTTTGCCCTTCTCAAGCTGTGAAAAATGCTGTAGGGGAACAAAGGACTTTTGCCAAAGCCATTTACCCAAGTGCCTAAACACATCCTCCAACCAAACTCGTAGTGCTGAGGCACAGCAGACTTGCTCTGAGTCAGACTGACAATGCTTCTAAACAATTCCATTTCAGATGTTAAAATCTGTGGATGGATAATGAAAGCACCTCTGCTGACTGCAAGTACGTTAGAATAACAGAGCAAAGCACACCACTGCAGACAGTCAGGAGACTAACATTAATCAAGATGTTCACCTGTATTTTGTATTGAAGCTTCCCAAAACAAACAAAGCCACTGAAAACATTAATCAAACTACTACCATTGGTTCCTTCATCTTGACAGTACCGGCTCAATTGAGAGCTGGTTAGCCTGAGGATTCTTGCTCTTTACTAAGTAATGCTATCTCTTGCACTCATCTTCTGAGCATATCCACTTGTATTAAAGTGCCTTCGTGTGGCAATACTTGAAAGCCTTCTTCAGAATTCTTTATGCCCTATGTTTTGACTCAGTAATTTATATTAAAACCATTTCTGCTTCCCTTGCCTGTTCTCTCCCTTCTCTCTTCTCCCCCTTCTTTTTTCCTGAGTAACTGTAGGGTGAGAAAAGAAGCTGTTTTGCATTTCAGTACACTTAATGTAGCCAAGAGGTTTGTTCATTGCCGCTTTGTACTTTCAGGCAAACTAGAAAATTTAGATTAATAGGTTGTTTATTCTTTTGCGTGTTCCTCAAATCAAAGGCACTGGATTGCATTATTAAAGAAGTTTTGTGTGGCAGGCTTGGAACTGTCCTTACTGAGCCGTACATGAAGAAAAACGATTGCTTTTCATCCCCCTCTCATTATGCAGGCTGGCACAGGAGCACTGTTAAATGCGGCATCATGTACTATCACTTAAAGACCTTCCTTCTGTACAGCTGATGTTCGGCTCCAATATCATGAGATGCTTGAATGATCAGTCTTGGAACAGACAAGGAAAACCCTAGAAATAGAAACACATATGTCCTCATATTTAAAAAAATTAAATATTCACCAGTTTAATAAAGGGAGGTTTTGTTTAGAGCACTAGTGACTGTCTGCTTCACAGTGCTCTCAGATCTCACTGGGATTCTGTTCATTTATTGTATGGTTTCTCATACGTTCAGTTAGCAATAATGCACAGTTAGGCTTTCATTGATAATCTACCCAGCCAAATTAATGAGGAAAATAGTCAATGTTATTTTGAGACCAGACCTGTAACCGAAGGATCTAGCTAGCACTGGGTAGCTGACTGAATCGATGACAGTGTCCCCGATGTTCTGTTCCAAATGGGCAAGAGTATATCTCCAGGTCTCTGATTGCATTAGGTACTCTAATTCCGTTGGCATACTGTGACAGTTGAGTCTCTCTTGACCTAAGGCCTTCAGCTTTAAAAGTGAAAAGTCTCGGTGGATGTAGTTTAAGAAAAGAGGACAAGAATGTGCCTGTCTAATGTAAATAAATAAGAGGTAAGAAGTTGCTTTGCCTTATGGGTTCTACTTTAGCTATAGCTAATGTTCAGAGTGAGAAAGGCAAAATTGCACATTCAAGACTGCAATTCATCATCTTAAGAAATGGGAAGACCTCTACTTGTCTGTCACATCAGCATCGCCAGGTGCACAGTGGGGGAAATAAGCAGTCACAGCTATCAGACTGGCTGAACTGTTGAACTTACATAACTCAATGTATCTTTCTTCTTCAGTTTCCAACCTGATGCAGGGTGGAATAATTAAGATTTTCTTGTTGCATGCTTGATTCCTAATTTTGTAATCCCTTTGCCTAAGTAGAACCCAGTTTTTGGTCTGACTGAAACTTAGTGCCTGTACTTCCGTTCCCTCTGAGGTATTAGTGCTGGTAATAGGTTCTGCAAGTCCTCTAGTGAAAAGTGTTTAAAGAAAACTTTATCTGTAGGCTTGTTTATAAGGTACACTGTCATCTTCCACCTAAGGATCATGCAGAGTTCCTCCAGCCACTTTCAAATTTCACTTTTTCATGTTAGTTTGCCTCTGTATCACAGACCACTGGCAGTCCTGGGTTCTCCCTGACAAGGAACCATGCTCTTTCTCCAAGGAGTCTTAACCCCTTTTGGGGAAATGGGAGTGCTGGTGCTTTGCTTTTTTGTGTGTTTGTTTGTTTGTTTGTTTTTGATCTCTGCATAGGCAAGTGGTGACCTGCAAATGTACTACTAACTGCTGTCCCAGATTTTCAGGGGACAGTATCAACTTTAGTCTTTTCATAACTGTTCAGTCATCTAGATTGTTCATTCATGCTATGTCTTCTATCCCCATTATGCTTGCAGGCCAAGATATAGCCAAGTTCAGAAAATGATTATAGATTCTCCATTTATAATGTTACTTATTAACTTTTAACCCATTATAAAGTGTCCCAAACATGAATAAGTAGATCACTGTATTCTTTTCTTGTATTCCCAAGAAGGGGAGGAATTGTGACTGAATTCCACACTTCCGATGGAACAACAAGTGCTGTTTGCTCTGTGACAGATCTGACTCAGCTGAACATTGTCACTTTTTGGAGAAAATCGTAAATATTTTTTGTCTTTCTGCTTAATATTTCATCTGCATTAATTTTACTCTTTCATTCAATGATTTCTCCTACTCTAGCTTTTGAAAAAATTTGAGTCAGATATGGTCATATACTGATATGTCATTATCACAAAATACTAATCTTGTTTGTTATTGACCAGCAGTATTCACACTTACAGAAATTAAAACACTGGATTCACAGGGAAATGGTTTTATACTGGAAAGAAGAATAATAAATTATATTTGCTTGTTTTACAGAGAATGAGTCTTATGTAGTCAAAACTCCTCTGGCCCTATCTCTCTTTAGTATCTGAAGGCAGATTATTGCAGCCACAAACTCCACTCGTGCATCTCCACATATTCCTGCTATACCAGAAATTTCTAGTAGTTGTATAGCTTTCTTTGTGTTTACTAGTAGGTGTAACAGGAAGTATTTTCATTGCTTCCTTTTAGCATCAAGAATAGTTAACATTTTCACTCAGACATTGAAATTAGAATCTAATCTGTCTAGCATTGAAAAGCTTTCAAATCTACACTATATTCATGGGAAGACTTCGGAGTGGCACAGACAGCAGCTCAGAAAGAAAAGGAAATCAGAAGAAAGGCTCATTAAATTCCCAAATAATTCACTGATTTGTTATTTCAAACCTTAACTGCTAAGCAAGAAATGATGATCTTCCTTGTGCTGTTACAGTGGATGCAGAACTGTGTCCTTCATTCAGCAAAAGTCTGTTCTGGTCACAGCTGTGTATACAGAGCTGCAAGTGAAAATGAGATGTGCACACATAAAGGCTTTCAGTCTATTTCCCTTTGCAGCTCTCATCTGTTCTCTACCAAATGCTAGAAAACACCCTCCTAAAAGGAAAGAGCAAAAGTAAATAGTGCGAAGATTTGCTTCTCTTCTTGATAAACATGTCATGTAAAGTGACTTTCCAAACATATCCCATTTAGTGGAGAAAATTCAGAAACCTTGAACTTCTGCATTCCGTTTGTTGCCCACCAGCATGGATCCTCAAGGACCCTGTAGTTTCTATCAGAGTTTCTGATTCTGGGAGCTCGTACGTGGAGTCTTGCTTTGGCACTTGGACCCAGTTTCTCAAGTCCAGGGAGTCACTTCTGTATTTCCCTAATAACTGAGGAGCTGTTTCTTGTAATGTATATCTGCTGAACATCTTGGAGCTTTTTTGGAGGTGAAATATTTTCTGCTGTTATTTGGGACCATTAACTATATGTTAATAATTTTATTTAATCTTGAATCTCTTAAGGGCAAGCAGTACTAGTTTCAGAACTCTCACTGCTGCATGTGGGTGTGGACCTGGAACAGCAAAGCCTGAAACTGATCCAGACAGGAGATAACTCATGTGAAAGACAACTGGAAGGATGGATGTTACCTTTAAATATGGCATGAAAGTGAGAGGAATATGAATCAATACATGTATATAGCATCCCTTTTTTTTTTTTAACCATCCACTTCACATAGAGTGCTACTAAAATGCAGCTACGTCTGATGCAGTCTGTCTTGATACAGTTCTTTTGCCAGAAACACCAGGAAGCAATTTTTTTCCCAACAGGGCAGCATGAAGAAACATTTATAATTGCATGGAGCAAACAGGACCTCAGCTTTTAAGCTCTGCTTTGAAAGATCCAGCACATTTCCTTTGAGTCAAGAACATATGCTGAAATACTTTACATTTAAGTACTTCTTAAGCTATATTGCTGTATGATTTGCACCATCTGATTTTCAGACTTGCTCCATAAGTCTCACCATCGAATGGGAAAAGAAGGGCAAATGTTGCAGCAAATAAAAGGAACATGTGTTTTGTAAGTCTTTAATGACTGGAGATGCTTAAAGAGCAGCTTTCATCTTGACTCCCACTCTGAGGGTTTATCATACTTGCATTTCCATTACGGTTTTTTTGCTGAACAGTCAGGATATTGTTGCACAGGAGACAAAAAAAAAATGTAAGAGCAGAACCACAAAGAGTACAGTTGTGTTAGAACAATGTAACTGAAGACCCAGCTGCTAGTAAAGGTTAATATAGTGTTACTCACTATGGATGGCCCCTCTTACTGTTGTCATTAAATGGGTTAGTAACTGCATTTGGGGTATTAGGACTCCTGCAATCTTTTTTTTTTTTTTCCACATAAGGACAGCCCTACATCTCTTAAAAGTTCTGTTTTTATTTCTTCTTTGCGTTCTCTTTTCAGTAGCCTGCATTGCAGCAGCAATCATCCAGGAGTTTACACGGAATATTGATCGTGCTTCCTTTAGGAGAAATCACTTCTATATCATATATGGTCAAAATCATTTGCTTGCTCTGCTGAGCTATCATCTCACCACTGATCAGTTAAGTAATGTTCCTTTTTATTGCTCCTGCCATAAAGATCTTCACGCTGTCAGCTGAAGAGTCTCACCTTGTTTTGAGGCTGAAAAAAGATTAAACATCTGAACTTTATCTATTTTCAGTTTCTTCAGGCAAGGTTTACAGCATGGATTCATGTCTACATTTGTCCTCCAGTAGATGGCCTTTGTTTTCTCTAGAAAGCCCTGTGCAGTAACAAGAAAGTGTCCTTTTTCTTTCCCCAATAAGAGGCACTCTTTTGTCTAATTTCTTACACTTCCCTGATTACCATAATATATGCATACCATCAGTGTTAGGACATAATGCTGGAGAATTTAGGGCATTTGCTTGAACCTTCCTCCATCAAAGTATTCTTAACTTGTGGTTCATGGTAGATGGTCCCTGGAAGTGTATTAAGCGGTAAAATAGGTGGCATTTAAGTTAAACTTTAACAAAAATGCATGATGTCCATGTGAAACTTTCTGGATTAATGGACGTATGAAGAGTTTAGAACTTGCTGGGCTGAAACAGAAAGAATGCCAAACAATTCTTTTTTTTTTTTTTTTTTTAATGAATGTTTGTGTTAAGTTCTTATTTTAAAATGTATTGGAAATACAGAGAAAACTAACTTATTTCTTTTTTCTCTTTGTGTGTGTGTGTCTTGGGGGCGGGATGTACAGGAAAGGCCACACTGCTCACTAGAGTATTTAAGAGTTAAAATCAAGAGTGAAGTTACAGAACATTGGCCAAAAGCAT
The DNA here is from genome assembly GCA_013399475.1 of Chauna torquata. NCBI lineage: Eukaryota > Metazoa > Chordata > Aves > Anseriformes > Anhimidae > Chauna > Chauna torquata. Next base: position 198,454 of record VXAL01001194.1, on the reverse strand, counting down.
ACCCTTAGAAGGGGTAGTTGGATGCCTTGTTGTTTCAGGTTTCTCTTAATGCATTCATTCTACTCTGCATTCAGACCAGTTCTGTAGATGTAGTCATTTATAATCATTAATCTAGCTCATTGATATTGTAATGGGCTGCAAACATTCTCTGTGGAGCTTGCATGCTCCACTGCATTTCCTTCTAAATAACTGATGATGACTTCTTCAGTCTTGTCGTTAACCAGATTACCTTCCTGCAACCAGTTCTCTTATTGACTTGTTTGGTTTCAGGTTAATTTTTTTCTTATTTTTTTACACTCATGAAACAGATTTAGTATCATAGAGTTCAAGAGCATTTTACATGGCTGAAAAACATTGTCAAACCATAGGTTCATATACCACAAAAAAATTTTGTTTTTATGAACAAAAACATTTTTTTAAAACAAAATTTTTTGTTTTTTTATGACTAGAGGCTTTAACTGTTGACTCAGAGTTTCACATTGTTTTCCTCAGCATTATAATTTGTAAAGGAAAATTGGAGAAAACTAGCTAACAGTCTGGGTGCATAGTTTGTGGAAAACCTATGTATAAATATACTTTGCAGTCAAAGAATGGCCAGGACTGTGAATGGCTTTCAGTTTGTGGAAGATTCATGTTTAAGTGTCAAGTTGTTGTCCCAGGTGAACACAAGTTTACAGAGAAAGATGTGCCGA